>JAMLFY010000001.1:50254606-50278438 GCA_030441495.1 Dalbergia oliveri | reverse complement strand
TTCATAACCGACAGTATGGCTACAAAACAGATGGCATTGTTACCGATCCAGCACGTAATTCCCATTTATATCATGCTTTGGTTCGGTTTATTTCCATCGATAGGTGGTGTATTATATTATATTACTATTAATATAAAATTAATTTTGATAAATTTACATTATAAACAAAATTTACAGTATTATTGAGACATCAACAAATATAGTTGACATTCATGTTTAATATTGTCAGCCTATCCATATTAAACTCTTATTTATGCTATCTTATTTGTCATTATTCAACCTAATTTTAGTATTCAAATTGAGATTACACAAAATATAAAATATATGAAGGTAAGGACAAAATTGAATGGAAATAGCTAGGGATGTGCATATATTGGAAACGTTGGCTACTCATGATGGTAAATTAAGATATACATAGTAGACAAGCTGAACGGACAGGGCCTTACCAAATTAATTAATTCACAAAACATACTTGTTCTCCAAATACTCATGATGCTTTTGAAAAACAGTTAATGTTTTCTAGCTATCACATACTCCGTTTTTTAAAAAGTTGGGGAAAAAAAATAAATGTGCAATGATTGATATTCAAATTTTAATTTGTAAATAAAATTGTCATTTATGTTTAGATTTATTTCACCTTCTGATATTACTTTTTAGAATAACAAAGGCGTCAATAACTTTATTTGTAAAGGGAACACGCAAAAGCAAGAGGAAAGAACAAGACAAACTCCTAAGGAAGGCTATATGCCTTTATGAATAACTTGCCATAATTAAAGGTATAGATTTTATTATTATTATTATTATTGAAAATGAAACCATGTTATCATGATAAAAATATATATATATTATGAATGGTAATAACTGAAAGTATTAATATATTGGTAAATTAATAGAAGTGCTATGTTATATCTGATATAAATTTTGAACTGTAAATGAAAAAATGTCTCATAAACAAATAAAAGTGAGGACGATATTAATGGATAAATTCATGAGTATGTTAAAATGATATGTCTTTTTTTTTTTTGGTTAATTGAAAGGATATGCCTAACTTAATATTATAGTTTCCCATTCACATATTAAAAAAACACTAAAAGCCTACTCAAAATGTCTTTCCCATATAATTTTTTTGGGTCGTTCGCGGAATGGAAATATTTTCTTTTCTAGTCTGATTTCTAAATATTTTGAGTTTATCTAATCTAACACATGATATTGAAGACTACGAGTGTTTAAATCCAATTCGATTCAATATAAACTGCCAAACTAACCCAATCTACACTGAAAATCAATCAAAATTGCAAAATTTTGATTAGATTGGATCTTATTTTTATAAATCATCTAGATTGGATTGAATTTTAGATCTAATTTTCAAAACCAATCAAATCCAATTCAATCTAAATTGCATAATGTTATATAATTTTTTTTTGTTGATTTTATATTTTTACTAAATAAATTTTTAACACATTACATAATTTTGATACATAATATAATTTTATATTTTTTGTCCCCTAATATAAAATTTTTGAAATGTTAAATGGGTGTTTTTTATTTTCATTATTTATTTTATTAACTTGAATTACTTATACTTTATAATATTTTAAAGTAAAAATTTTATTTTGTCAAAAAGCTACAAACCAATTGATTTAATTCAAAAAAAAAAAATAGCAGCCAAAAATTTAAAATTTAAATTAACTTGATCCAATTCAAATCAGGATTCAAAGCCAATACCGCAATTCAAAATCAATCCAAATTGCATTGCAGACGTGGCTAGTCCACCAAATGTTTTTGGATATGGATCTAGGAAATTGCGTTAGATGAAAAAAAAATGTTGAATGGTACCAACAAAACTAAAAAAGACGCGTGAAAATAAAAGACAATTTTTTTGGGTAAAAACGAGAAGAGCTTTACTTGAGGAGAAATGTGCTCTAGTGTAAAAGTATCCATTGCTCAAAAAATTCAAATAAGCAATCATCAACCATGAACACTAGCCTAGAAAAAATCATCCGATTTGAAGATCATACTAAATCTTTCAGTCTACTCACCTAAAGTGTCCTTTTGACTCTTAAGATTATAAAATTATAAAATAATTTATCACAAGACGTTCACAAGAGCAAAAGTTAGAGATAATGTGCGTAATTTATGTCACATAATGATTACAGCCCTCATTGTTTAATTTGAAAAGTTCAAAACGTAATTAAAATCATATTATAATAGTGTCAAAAACATAGAAACCCAAAAATTTTCTTTCTCCTCTTTTTTTAACAAAAACCCAACATTTCTTATTTGAGTGCTGGGGACTATCCAAAAAATTTAATCCTGGAATAGAACTTAGAGCTTTATTAATAATGTTTTCGATTTGAACGAAGTTGCATCTACGCGGCAATGCAAATAATGAAAGGGTGACTCCTAAGATCTTTACCTAAAATCAATGATATAATTATGAAAATAATATAGCTTTTTTTATTAGAAAAACAAATCTTAATGGGGTTTCGATGTCAAGTCAAAAAGATATCTTTTGAAACGATTGGCATTAGTGTAATCTATCAATAACACTGAAAAGAGCATCAAAAGAAAATATTTTTAGTAATAGATATGTAATATTATTATATATGCCCTTTTTTTCAGTTAATGGGAGTAAAGCATGGATACAAAACTCGACTCGAGTAAGACATTCATTTGAAGAATATTTATTGTGAAGCAAACCATGTTGCTGAGTGTTTTGCAAATTTAGACCATTCTTTACAGGTAGGTGCTTGTTTTTACTTAGCTCCCCCTCTTGTCTTGGTCCTTTTCTGAAGATTTAGCTGGGGTTAGCTTGCCTCGTATGGTTGCGTAATTTTCTTTTGTTTTGGGCTCCAGCCTCGATTCACCACAAAAAAAAAAGGTAATTATCCTGTAACATGTCACTTGCATTAGAAATCTTTGTGGAAAACAGCTTATATGTAACTTGCTCCTAGTATTTTAGTTTCATATCAAATAGAAAGGAATTGAAAGCTAAATGCTTAGTCATAAAAAGGAAAGGACTTTAGCCGCGATGTTACTCTCATTTTAATGCCCAAGTGATTGAATGTAACTCTAGAAAGCCATTTAATTTTTTTTTGAAATTTATAAAGGAATTTATTTTTATAAAAAAAAATCAAATGGATTATTTTTGAAATATATGCATGACTTGAACAATTTGATTAAACCAAATTAACCAAGTCACCACTTTACAAAAATCCGCCAAGCCAAATTGATTCACATGATGGGTTTACGGGCAAGCTCGATTTTTAGTGCAACCCAGTTAGATTAATCAGAATCCAACAAACTTCAAATAATGACAACTTAGAGGGAAAAAATAGAGTTTACCTTTTTTTAATAGTAATATAAATTTAAGATTGGTATATGTTAATCTCATAAAATAAAATGGATTGATTATTTTTTCTTAAATGTTAATAATTTTAATGTATTATATGTTAGTTATCAATATAAAATAATATTTCATTTGTGTCGAATGATGTGTTATTATATTAATTCATAGTATAAATTATATTGAATTCCCCTTAGCTAAGGCTATATCAGGCATATCCCTCACAATTTACAAAAATATATACTAACATATTTCTGAAGTTTTAGGTGACCTTATACACGGTATTTTTGTAAGACAGGAAAATAAATACCCTTGCGAAACTCGGCAATTAAAGCCCTTGTAGGGAGATCAATGTAGGAATGTTAAATTAAGTGATGCCATATGTAATATCACTTAACTATAAAGGTATGTTTGGTTGAAGAGTAAAATTGACAGTAAAATTTATTTATATGAGTTTTATATATAAAATAATATATACAGCTTATTTAGGTAATTTTTATCTTTATTTTCTCACAAACCAAACACACCTAATAGAGATTAGTGTAATTTTTCTAATCAATATACACATAATTTTTTTTAACATACGATATATCAAGACTATTTTTCAAAACAGTTAACTTGTAGAATTTTAATGAGTTATTTTATTGTTTAATCCTTGAAAGTCACTAAGAACGTATATATAAGATTTATAAACCAGTTCTTAAAAAGAGCTTTATCAAAAAAATTTATTACCAAAATAAAATGAAAAAAGGATTATATATGGAAGTGTAATATTTAAAATTTTATGTACACATTTATACTTTTTTTTTATATTATGAAAATCAATTAATTTATAGGTGATTTCAAAAAGTACAATTTAAAAAAATTGGTAAGAGTTAACCTCTTTTTGACCATTTTAGTTTTAATAAAAATCGATCAAGTATTGGATGCAATAATAAAGTAAAATAACTCTACAATATAATTTTTTTTTTTATAATATCAGTCACTTAAATTTCATTAAAATAATAAATCATAATAAGTTATTATTATAGTGAATAACTCCTTTATATAAATTATCATTTTAATGAAATTTCAGTGATGATTAATATAAAATTATTTTATATTTTCAATGCATATTTTAAATTCAATAGTAGTATTTTTTATGAATTCTAATTCCCTCCTCTCAATAGTACTATTAAACTGACTTTTAATAATTAGCGTAGGTCTCCTCAATCCTCCTTAACTTCTCCTTTTTCCCGTCCCTGTGATTCCGGACACGCGTAAACGGCACCAGTCGGAAGGGCATTACGGTCTTTCAATCTCAACCGTCTCCGACAGCCTGCGCGCGAATGTAACCTTTTACCACTGTACTATATAATTAAGCACATTATTAATTTTGTGAAATGAAGTCCAAAGCCTCAGAAGTTTTGCTGTAAGTGAAAACAACAGAAAAGAAAGAAATCTCCAAAAGTAACAATGATTCCATTAATTAACCAGTGAACGACGCAAACAAAATGATATCAATAATGATGATGATAAATAATGAATGTTAGCAATTACTAACTACTATTTTTTTTATTATTTATGTTAAATAATATAATATATTTTTTGTTCTCTGCTTCAGCATCATGTTCGGGTCATTGTCTGCTCTTGATCTTGCTTCGCTCACTCGCTCACTCCATAATTCGATTCAACCCCTTTAATCAAACCCTAACACTCTCACTCTTCACTCTCTGCAATGGCAGCATTCATGTTCAACTCTCACCGTTAGATCTCTGATCACTGCAATGTGACTGAGTAAAAGTCAATGCCACCACCCTCTTCCACAACTAGCGTGTGTGTTAATCAACTCTTTCAGATTTTCACCTTTTTTTTTTTCTTCTTCTTGGATACCTTCTTCTGCTTTTCTTTCCTCCAACGATTCTTTGCTTCCACTTCTCCATTACTCCTTTTTTTAACACATTCTTATTATTGTTGGGTTGTGGTTGTTTTCAGCATCACGTGCTTTTTTCTTTCTTCTTCTTGTTTTGGTTGGTTGGAGTAGATGTGAGCTTCAGCTTGCTACTTGGATGGGAGTGACATTGGTAAAGTTTATTGCTTTAGCTTAGTTTATCAAATGGGGTGTTTCAGTTTTTCCAGTTTTAGATGTGGAACCTACCATTTGTTATTATTATTATCATAAGTCGTTGCCACCTTCTACTTTTGTTATTAAGTACTTGAGTTGCCATTTTGTTTAACTCTGTGCTGTTGATTGGACTATGAATGAAACAGATCTTGTAAACTGTTGGGGTTGGCACAATGAGGTTGTTGGCGTTTGGGTGCGTGTTTGTTGTTCTATGTGCTCTTGTGGTGTCTGGGAAGGGTGAGATTTACATTGTGACTGTTGAAGGTGAGCCTATCATCAGTTATGTAGGGGGTATTGATGGGTTTAAAGCCACTGCTGTGGAATCTGATGAAGATTGATACCACTAGGTACTTGCAGCTATATATATATATATATATATATATATATATTTTTCATCTGAACTTCCAATATTTCTAGGAGATATTCCTCTGATAAGTTTCTTCTCTGTTTATTGAGATGCCATTTTTGAGGCTGGGACTCATAGCTGAAGTGAGCATGTGAATATATTTTTGAATGGGCTAATTAATTTAAATTCTGCTAGGCTGAATTAGAACACTCTAGGAAAAATGAAGGCACTGATTTAATTGTTATCACAAATAGTTACTATTGCTCATAAAGTTATCCTTCCAAATCTAAATTATATGAATAGTAGAGAGATATTTACATTTCTTCTATATGGGTAACTCATGAACAATTCATTTACAGCTTTTCTTTTCTCTATGTTTTTGATGCAACTAATGCAATAATCACCTCCCCACTCTGTTTTGAACGGTTCTTTTTCACTGTTATTTTCTCCTCTAGTACTTGATTAATCAAGAAATGGATGTTGGCGGGTGTGGTTTCTCACCTTTTATCTATCTATTAAACTTCTTCCAGTGAATTGGTTACCTCATATGCTCACCATCTTGAAAAGAAACATGATACGCTTCTTGGGATGCTGTTTGAGCCTGGGACGTACAAGAAACTCTATAGTTATCGTCATCTTATAAATGGGTTTGCTGTTCATATTTCCCAGAACAGGTGAAGTCTTCTATTGTCTTTACTATTCTGTAGTCAAAAGTAATTTATAGAGTTCATTTCTTCACTCTAATATTCTTATGCTAACCCCGTATATTAGTAGGCAGAAACACTAAGACATGCTCCTGGAGTGAAATCTGTTGAGAGGGACTGGAAAGTTAAGAGACTTACAACACATACCCCACAATTTTTAGGACTTCCAACTGGGGTATGGCCAACAGGAGGTGGCTTTGACCGCGCTGGAGAAGACATTGTAATTGGATTCGTGGATTCAGGGATCTATCCTCACCACCCAAGCTTTGCAACTCATAATACTGAACCATATGGGCCAGTTCCAAAGTATAGAGGAAAATGTGAAGCTGATCCTGATACTAAAAGAAGTTACTGTAATGGGAAGGTTATTGGAGCACAACACTTTGCCCAAGCTGCAATAGCTGCTGGGGCATTTAACCCTTCAATTGATTTTGCATCTCCTCTAGATGGGGATGGACATGGAAGGTTAGGGCCTGCTACTTTCTTTATCTAGTAACTTTCTTTCCTTGGGATCCTTAAGATGTTCCCACGCCTACAACATTGAAAGAGAACAAAAATGTGTCATTTCCAGCATATGAGCTAAAAATCATCACAACCTAGAGTAACAGTAGTCCTTCATTCCATGTCATTTAAGCATTTGAAGTGGATAGTATTAGCACTCATGGCATCATGCTTAAAGTCATATTATGTAATTTGATAACATTTTCTTAAGAATTCCTCTGTTTTTCTTGCATCATCATCATCTGGCAGTCATACAGCCTCGATAGCTGCTGGCAATAATGGAATTCCAGTGAGGATGCATGGCCATGAATTTGGTAGAGCAAGTGGAATGGCTCCTCGTGCCAGGTGAGGAACAATACCCTAATTGATTGAAAAACCGGGACTGCAGTCCTTCCTGTTGCATTAGACACTTGGTGTATTTGTGTTCAGAATTGCTGTGTACAAGGCACTCTATAGACTCTTTGGAGGGTTTGTTGCAGATGTAGTTGCTGCAATTGATCAGGTATATATGTATATTACACATTGACTTACAAAATCCATGAAATGTTCCCCCTCACCCCCACTTACACATGCACAAATTCTTATTTTCTTATCTAGACAATATGTTCAAAGTGGATTAGTCATGAAGAATTCTGTCAGAGAAGCGATTTTAAGTTGTAAATATAAAAAATTAATATAACGTTTAGAAATTTGCATTATTAATTTATTATACTATCTCGTATTGTTTACTGTTGGATTTCTGTCTCAACATTACTAATTTACAAAATTGGAGAGTCAACAGGCTGTATACGATGGAATTGATATACTCAGCCTTTCAGTTGGACCCAACAGTCCTCCAGCAGCTACCAGAACCACGTTTTTGAACCCTTTTGATGCTACACTTCTTGGAGCTGTGAAAGCTGGTGTATTTGTTGCACAGGCTGCTGGAAATGGTGGTCCTTTTCCTAAGACATTGGTTTCATATAGTCCATGGATAGTATCTGTTGCAGCAGCAATTGATGATCGTAGATACAAAAACCATTTGATCCTTGGAAATGGAAAACCATTAGCTGGAATTGGGTTATCACGTGAGTTTTCTAGCTTCTAACTATGACTCTTCACTGAATTGATCACTTCAACTTTGTAATATTGTGTGCCCCCACAAGAGAAGATCACCATAAAATGAAAGAAGAGAAACTTGTCAAAGTTTTTTCTTCTGTAAGTATCATCCATTAGCTACTGGTGCCAGTGTAGATAATCGCCTTAGGACTAAGGCTTGGCATATTCTTCCATTTACTTTATTGTAATTGGGAAATGCATTTATTGGTATGAGGAATGAAGAATGCAAAAGTTTGTGTATTGGAATTCCTTCAATTAATTTTGGTTTACTAAATATAGACCAGATAGTTTGATTAGCATTCACTTTTGGGTGTTTTGATGCATTTTAAGTGAGATAAGTCTGATCACATTAGTAAAAAACATGTGCAACATAACAATGTGTTCTGTTACATGGTTTGGAAGTTATTTTCCATTTGAAGCTGAAGGTAGTAAGTTTATATATTATCTCTGTGTAGGTAGATTTTACTGGCAAAGCTGACTATCAGACTAATTTTTATAATATATCTTCTGGTGATTTAGGATCAACATGTACATTATTCATGGTTTGCTAAATCACCGAAAACAAATGTACAATAACAAAGGCATTCTTGTAAAGCTTCACCAATTAGGTTTGTTTTCTTAAATTGGGATTGAGATATGAATGCTATCTTCGTTGCAAAGCAAATTCATGGGTTCTTCCTCAAGCATTAAGGTCACTTCAATGTCACAGTCAATCAATGCTAATATGGAAGCATATTTATGGTTTTCAACAATTCACTTGCTGTTAGTTAGTTTCCCTTGCACACTCACCCCCCAATCCGTGCCTCTAAAATATGCCTAATGGTTTGTGCAGCTGCTACTCATTTGAATGAAACATACACATTGGTTGCTGCAAATGATGCGCTGCTAGATTCTTCGGTTATGAAGTACAGCCCCACGGATTGCCAGAGGCCAGAACTTCTAAACAAGAAATTGATAGAGGGCAATATTCTTCTTTGTGGATATTCTTTCAACTTTGTTTCTGGTACAGCATCAATAAAGAAAGTCTCAGAAACAGCGAAGGCCCTTGGTGCGGCTGGATTTGTTGTTTGTGTTGAAAACGTTTCACCCGAAACTAAATTTGATCCAGTCCCTGTTGGCCTTCCTGGGATTCTTATCACAGATGCCAGCAATTCGAAGGTACCTAGACTCATATTTACCTTTATATTTATTTAAAAGCTTATGTGAAAGTAACTTATGAATAAATTATTTTGTATTTAAATACATAATAATAAAAATACCTGAGTTTTTAAAAATTATTACTTGAGAAGCCAGATATTTT
This sequence comes from Dalbergia oliveri, assembly GCA_030441495.1. Taxonomy (NCBI): domain Eukaryota; kingdom Viridiplantae; phylum Streptophyta; class Magnoliopsida; order Fabales; family Fabaceae; genus Dalbergia; species Dalbergia oliveri. The sequence goes on along the minus strand of JAMLFY010000001.1, from coordinate 50,269,039 downwards.
AACTTTTCATAAGGCACTGAAAATGACTTTTAAAAAAGTAATAAGTTATATAGGCAACGAAACAAAATGTTGAAAATGTGACTTTTGATTTCCAACGGTTAACAAAAGTCATAAGCAGTATTATCCAAACAGACTCTAAATATCGTAACTGATAAATCTGTTTTCCCTTTGTCCATAACATATTCCATAGTTGGCCACTTACATTAGCTCCCATTTAACCTTCCTTCTTCTACTTTTTCATCAGCAATTTTATTTTATGACAAAAAAGTATGCACTATTGATCATGTGATTTGGCACTTGTAAATCCTTATTTTCAGGAACTTGTAGATTATTATAATATCTCTACACCAAGGGACTGGACTGGACGGGTGAAGAGTTTCAAAGGTACAGGTAAAATTGGTGATGGTTTGATGCCTATTCTCCATAAATCTGCACCACAGGTTGCTTTATATTCTGCTCGAGGGCCAAATATAAAGGACTTCAGCTTCCAAGAGGCAGATCTCCTCAAACCAGACATATTAGCTCCCGGTTCATTGATTTGGGCTGCTTGGAGTCCAAATGGAACAGATGAGCCAAATTATGTTGGTAAGTATTTGTGCCTCCTTTGTTGTTGGTGTTTGAAATCTAAAGCAGAGGTGTGAACAAAAAGAGAGAAAAGGGGGGGGGGGTTTACATATGGTAGAGGATAATACACGAAATTCATCATAACAAAGACAAGACCACCAACAATACATGCGATATCTTCCTGGTAGAAAAAAACTAATATGCTCTAAGAACATTATATATTGGTGTTTGAGGTTTTTTTTTCTTTGTTCTGAAGGCTTACATGTATACAGATTTAATTTTCTGATAATTGATTTCTCTAATGTAATTATGGGAGAATTTGATAGGACTCCCTAGTATTTTTGGAAGAATTATTGCGTGATCAAGGAGAGAAGGCAGCACAGTAGAATAAAAACATGAGAAAAAAATAATGACATTTTGTATGGATTGATTTATTTTTAAACAATTTTGTGCTTGAGTAGGTGAGGGGTTTGCCATGATATCTGGAACTAGCATGGCTGCACCACATATAGCTGGCATTGCTGCTCTTATAAAGCAGAAGCATCCACATTGGAGCCCTGCTGCCATTAAATCAGCCTTGATGACGACAACATCAACTCTAGACAGAGCAGGGAATCCTCTTCTAGCCCAACAAATTTCTGAAACAGAAACTATGAAGCTGGTCAAAGCTACACCTTTTGATTATGGAAGTGGACATGTTAATCCAACAGCTGCATTGGACCCTGGGCTCATCTTTGATGCAGGTTTGGTTTCCTTTTCCCTATTGTAACTATTCTCTTTGTCTTGGAACATTTTAATTCCCAATTAACCTGAAACATCAAATCTTTTTAGTTTATTATAATCCAGGTAAATTTCACGAATGCCTTTGAAGCCATCTTTTGGCAGGTTGGCAATATTAGTTCATTGAAAAAAAAAAGAAAAAAGTTCTGAAAACTTGCATTTGGTCCAAGGCAAGCCATGTGGTACCTGCTGGGGATGTTATCATCATCATCATAATAATACTAGTAGTAGTAATAATAAAATCTGCTTCATCAATTATTCTATTATTTTGCAGGATATGAGGATTATCTAGGCTTCTTGTGCACAACACCCGGCATTGACGTTCATGAGATAAGGAACTACACTCAGACACCATGCAACAACACCATTGGCAAACCATCAAATCTCAACACCCCATCAATCACGATTTCCCATCTCGTGGGACTCAAGTTGTCACGCGCACCGTTACGAACGTCGACGAGAAGAAACATATGTGATCACAGCCAGAATGGATCCAGCTGTTGCCATTGAAGTCAACCCTCCTGCAATGACCATCAGGGCTGCTGCATCAAGAAAGTTTACTGTGACACTCACAGCTCGCTCAGTGAGAGGAACATATAGTTTTGGAGAGGTCTTAATGAAAGGGAGCAGAGGACACAAGGTGAGGATCCCAGTTCTGGCCAATGGATACCGACGATAGCTTGGTTTGGTCAGCAAAGGAAAAGCAATGCTTGTAATATTCTTTGTAACTTGTGGGGAATAAGGTATGGTGCTAGATTTATTCTTCTAAAATATAATATGTAATACTTAATAGATATAAAGGTTTAAGAAGTTGTAAGGGGGGTGGCTCCTAGTTTCTTCCGCATATAAAGTTTTGCTAATAGTGTAGTGATTTTGTTGCAATGCTTCTTCATCATGAGAAGTTTTTACAACATGTATTTGCCCCCATTCCCCCATAGTTGCTTGCTGCAGGTGTAATGCATGAAATGATAATAATTAGTGTGAAATGAGGTGTTAATGGTACAGCACCAATCTTACAATTGTTATTGCAAAGCCAGTCAAATACTACTTCGAAATTCATTCATTTGTTGAGATTGTGAAGTGATGGGTATTCACTTAGAAAAATAAAAATAATGCTGTGAAAAAGGAGTGATGTTAATTGTGAGTATAAATAACAGTTATTGTAAAAAATAAAATTCAATTGAACTAATAAAGTATACGATAATTAATAAGGACATTGATTGCAGTCACTGAACAATTATGTGCTCATTCTCACTTCCAAATCTATGCAAATTAATATCAATAACCACAATCCAAATAGAAATGATTTTTTCAGAAAGGAAAAAAATAATAGGGGAAAGCATATAAGGTCATAAATACATATACTATAAATAATATTGTAATTGAACTTTTTAATTAATATTGAGATTGATTTTGATATATTGTTATGATAAAATTTTTATATTCTTATCCAATTATTTGTTTGTGCGTGATTTTAATGATAATAATCATAATAGTCAAATACTGTTAACAAAATAAAATAGTCAAATACGTTCATTAATATACTAGTATTAGATAATTGTGTTTAAAAAATTATATTGACAATGTATTAAAGCTAAACTTTTTTTTCTAAATATTTAAATATTAATTTTATTTTTCAAATTAGTCTATTCAACTTTGTTTTCATTAAAATTATATTTTATATTTTCTCCTCATTTATATAATGAATTTTGTATAATTTTTTTGAAGTAAATATTTGTTTAAATTAATACATTTGACTTAATAATTAAGTTTTTTTTTCACAAAAATTATATTTATTTATTATTTTTATTTTCTAATATTAGCATTTAATATATTTTTTAAAAAATACTAAGGTAATTGTTTTTGAAATAAAAGGAAACAAATATCCATAACTTAAAAATTGTTTCAAGAAAGAATGACCCTTTTATCCATAATAAAATACAAAGGTTGCTTGTTATGTGTGTGTGTGTGTAATTGTGTGTATATATATGACATGGCTATACCCATCTGAATGACAGAGCAGTGGACTGTTTTTCTCACACGTCAATTTGGTGACGGATCACTGTGCTTCTTCTTCAATTGTGTTGAGATGGTACGTCCTCTTCCTTCTTTTGTTTCTCTTTGTTTCCATGTTTAATTTATAGCCCATCCATATATATGCCATATCATACTCTATAGTTGTTGTAGATATATATTTCTTTCATGAGTAGTTGTTCTTGTTCTTGGTTGGTTCCATTTTAATTTGATTCTTTATAAGCTTTCCGAATGGCTAGCAGTTTTCCGGCAGCCACCTAAGAAGGTTGTTTTAATTTGTTTAAGCAATTGGAATGCCAAATGAGTAGTATTCTAATAATTTATACGTATACATAGGCACATATACGTACGAGCGACCATGCAATTGCAAGCTAATAACGCAATATAATAGTGTAGTTGTTTCTCTGCAGCGCATGTGATGTGATGGACACACCCCGAAATAATAATAATAATAATAATAATAATAATGATGATGATGATGATGAAAAATAAAAACGGTTAATATATACATTAGTTAGTCTTAGTCCAACGCAACGTTGCGTTACATTACGGTCGATGCAAACTATGTAGCGTAGTTGTTTAGTTGCTTTGATTGGCTTATTATTATTATCATCTGTTTCTCTTCTCTTCTCTTACATTTGACGCAAGCAAACAAAAGGTTGCGTTGCGTGTGAACCACCTTTAATTGGTGCACCTCTTTTTCGAGTGTTAGAAACTTAAAAGCCTCTTATGAAAATGACTCTCTTGATTATGTTTTGTGCCTGCTTAACGAAATTCAATACAGGTCACCATCAGATTACGCTTAACTTTTTTTTTTAATTATTATTATCACTATTTTAACATCCACAAACTTAATTAACAAAATTCTGTTTAAGATGGGTTCAAATCAGAATCACATTTCTTTAATAATTCTGCCACCATTAAAGCTCACATACCATGAATTGGACCCCTTCTCATGGTCACATTAAACTCTCACGTTGTATGTACACAACCTTTGAAGGAGCAAAATGTAATTAAGTAACAATGTATCACTAGAAAATAGGATCAAAGACAAATTTGCAAAAGATCTCAGCCATTGAAAACTATTTTACTATGTTATAGAATAATAATGGTAACAACATATGGTATAAACAAAACCGATGAATTGTACGAGGAACTGCATTCCCTGCAGTAGAGTCACAACTGCAGAGGAACCATATCGGTGGAAAATAATAAGTAAACATTAATTGTGATGGTGGTGATGCAGGTGGCCGAAGTGAAAGGGACAAACATTGTTCTGACTAAGCCATTCTTATTAGAAGGTGATTCAGATTCAGAATCATCTTATAGAGTCCCTAATCTCCTACAACGCATTTTAAGTCTTCTCAAAAACGTGAGGCCAGGATCAGATCTCACAAAATTCCAGGCAAGTTCTCTTTTTCAATTTTATTTTTTTAGGAGATTCAAATTTGAATTATATATTACTCCCTTCGTTTTCAAAATAAATGTTTCTTTCATTTTTTTTATTCATCCATAAATCAATGTATTTGAATATATTAGTAGTATAAGCAAATTTCTTAAATAATGCACGCTGAGAAAAAAGCTAAACTTAAAATTTTTCAAATTCACTATTAATTCGTATTATTCAGTCTATCTTCTTAACTAGATGTGTTAAGATTTTCCATCATGCACAGTTGCAGTAAATTCCATATGCAGAAAACAAATAAAAGCAAAGAAACAGTGATGTATTTAAATAGAATAACATCTCAGCCATGTCTCCTTTTTTTATAGCCACTTGGATTAATGATATAAACTAAAAGGCACAAGAGAACTATGGAAATACTATCATTTGTTTGTGTAATTGTGTTTGTCATATTGCTCTGAGAGTTATCTATTTAAGTCTTTTTCACCTTGTCATGTTGTGCAGCTGCCACCTGTGTTTAATTTCCCAAAGTCTCAACTTCAGTGCTATGGTGAGTCAGTGTACTGCACAGGCTCAGACTTGCTGAGCAGGTGCAACAGTGGCCAGAATCCACTGGATAGGTTCACATCCGTGGTGGCATGGAGCATATCTACCACACGCCCTTCACCTTTTGGTGTTGCTCCCTATAATCCCATTCTTGGAGAGACACACCATGTGTCCAAGGGCAGTCTTAATGTCCTACTTGAGCAGGTACTTTACTTGCTTCTCAATTATGCATTTGTCTTTTTTCTCATCAACTCAACTTTTTGGTTTTAGTAATAAATGTTCAATTTGGCCACATTTATTTGTTTCCCTCTGAACTTGTCTTTACTAAGCAGTTTAAATATAACTATGTTCTTATGTTTCCATTTCTGCAGGTTTCACACCACCCTCCTGTATCTGCACTCCATGCAACAGATGAGAAGGAAAACATTGAAATGATATGGTGCCAGCAACCTGTTCCAAAGTTTCGTGGTATCTTGACATTTTTCTAGAGTCTCAAATCTGCACGAACCCCTTTATTAGAGTAATAATATCATTGCAATAATTAATATAATTGATTTATATTCACTTAAAAGTAATGAAATGACTTTCATGACAATTTGGCATGGTTGATTATGTTGGAGTCTTGAATTCTTTACTCACTACTTAGAAATGTTCTGTACATTCATTCACATTTGTACCTTAAACTACTAAATATGCAGGCACATCAGTTGATGCTCAAGTGCTTGGTAAACGGCAGCTGAAGCTCTCAAATCATGGAGAAACGTATGAAATGAATAGTCCTCATCTTTTAATGAGAATTCTTCCATTTCCTGGTGTTGCTTGGGTTGGCAATGTTAATATAAGGTGCCTAGAGACAGGCCTAGAGGCTAAGTTATCATACAGATCCAGTCCAGTTGGTGGAAATCGTAAATTGATCAAAGGCCAAATCCTTGACTCATCATCAATGAAAGTTCTATATGAAGTCCATGGTCATTGGGATAGGTACTTATTTTCTGTCCAAGCATCTCCTTAAAGAATCTTATGCATTTCACTTCTTTTTTCCTTTGGTTAACCATTCACTAATTACTTACGTACTTAAATTATGTGATCGAGTTTGGCTTGATTTTTCAAGATTTATGCTAAACTTTAGTGCCACGTCTTATCCAATATAATTTTACTATATGCAGTACTGTACAAATGAAGGATACAAATAATGGGGTAGTCAGAATGATATATAATGCAAAAGAAGTCATTTCAGGACTCCAACCTCCTATTGTCAAGGATGCCAAGGTAATTAACTTCTATTCTTTATCTCCATTCCTCTTGCTTGTGACATTTATTTATTATATAAATATATATCCTTGTCTTTATGAACCATGCTCTTTCTGGCATGAACTGAAGAAGCCTTTTCTGATAGGAAGAAAAGATGAACGTGCCTAGAAATTTAGAAGTGAAGAAGGAAATAATGTGTTTACTTTTTCTTTGAAAAATCTCGAACTCACTTGTTGATGTATCAAATATTTAAGATGAAAAAATTGGACTATCCTGTATTTAGATTACATTAGCTAGACTTTAGATGGGTAGTTGCATATATCTAGGTACTCAAAGGAACACCAAACAATTTAAAGGTTTTGTCACTGTAGTAAAGTGACATGCTTTCCTGAATGTGACATCAGATTCTCTGTGTTCATCAGAGTCTATGGCCAACAGAATCAGCCCTTGTTTGGAGTGAGTTGAGCCAAGCCATTCTCAACAAAGACTGGGAGAAAGCAAGAGAAGCAAAGCAAGTTGTGGAGGAAAGACAGAAAAAGTTGTCTCGAGAAAGAGAGACAAAAGGATTATCTTGGACTCCTAAGAATTTTGTGGTGTCTTACAGTAAAGAAGGCGGGTGGGACTGTTCACCCATTCTTGGATTGGTCCCTGCTGCCCCCATCATAGCCCAATAGTTGTTATTATGTATTATGATATCCTATTTTTCAATTGTACTGTCATATTTTTTGCATTAGGATCCTCTCATGTTTGCTTTTGTACACGATTATATGTCATGTTAAGAGAGATAGACACAAGCACTTTAAATAGGAGAAGCTTTCTAAAATTTTTAAGGATCAATCTTATGTGTTTATGTCTATATCTTGTTTAACATGACACGATCATGTTCAAAGCGAACATAGGAGGATCCTAATCCTATCTTTAAATACATCCAAAATAACAGGTGGTAGCTGAAAAATTGAAGATGCCTTTATTTTGTTTCAAAACCGAAAAATTCTAGACTTGGAGGCTCAGCAGCTTGTTACACCAGTTTGGAATTCCTATTTTCTTTTAGATCCCAAGCATTTCTAGCTAACGTGAGCTTCTCTTGCCTCTGTGGCTAAAATCGGTTCTGGAGTGTTCAGACGATCAAATTTGTAAAAGTTTTGTAAGGTGTTGAATAGTACCTGCCTGGATATTTGATACCAGCATCTCAAAATCAAATTTTCTGCAATTAAATCTCTTCTAAATTAAATCCACAAAACTAAAATCACATAGTTTGTAGCCTAAAAAGAAATTATATTTGTACTCATACTGTATGACCTTCATGCCAAATTGCCTATACGCTCTTAAGATTTGTTAGGAATGATAAAGAAAAAATGTTACTCCTATCAACATGTGATACCTGGCATATGTGTAAGTGGATAAGTTTTGTACTATCAGGGCCCTAGAGACCCACATGTTGCGGAAAGGCTCAAGATACATAAAAGACCTTTGAACCTCCAATTTGGTGAACTTCCCGCTATAACGGTTACAATGTGTACCCAAATTCGGGATTTTCATCTCATTTTCGAAAACTCCACTCCTCCAAACCCTTCCCACTCTCTTCCACTAAATCCAATCCTAATCCTTCTTCCTCCAACAGATCAAAGGTGAGATTTCATGGGTTTTGTTGTCCCCTTTCTCTTCTATTTTATATCTTGGTAAATAGGTTGTTGTTTCTCTCATTGTTGTTAAGTGCGGGTGCTCTCCAATATTGTTAAAATTATGTTTGAACAATCTAGAGGTTATTGGAGTCTAATCTTGAGTCTTGTGACTTCAATAGCAGACGTCGGTGCTATTCCTCCTCCCAGAGCTCCATTGGTGTTGACGCCATCACTTCCTCCCCTCCAAATGAGTGGTTTCGGAGCCTATGACCCTTATGTTGATCATTAGAGTTAATTTCCTTAAATTATAACATGATTGCATGATTTTAGAAAATGTTTCAAGAGATTAAGATCCTGATTGGTTTGTTATATTTAACGAAATGAGGATTTCCAACTAGAGTTAAAATTTATGTTTTAATGCAAACTCATGAGACCATTGTTGCCAAATAATTTTTTTAAAGAGCTAGAATATAATTATGACTTGATTATAAATTTTATAAATTATCACCTTGATTACAAGAGTGAAATGATTAAGAATTATAGAGTTTTATGCTTAGAGGAATGCCATAACAAAGTTTTAGAGAAAATAATGCATTTTACGAATTAGATATTAGATGGTAGCTATAGAAAAATAGATAGTGAATTAATAGCTGGAAAAACAATCGTTAACCTTGGTAGAGTTGTCCAGGAGAACAATCTCATGGAGCAGAGAATGGAATCTAGTTAGGTGTTCAATTTAGATCCTAATTCCTAAGGGATCATAGGCAAGAACTGTTATGTTATGGTTGACATGCATAACAGAGAAATATATTTATACATGTTTAAATAAATAAGAATTTCATGATCAAAGATCCCTGTTTCTAGATAGAGTCCTGTTTATAATTTTCTGAGAATTTCTGTTTAGAGTTATTTCATATCTATATATGAACATGATTTTAGAGTTATTACATTAACCGTCTGATGATTATATATGATTATTTATTCTCTTAGTTGTCCCATAAGAGGGTTATGGGTGAGGGTCTGCTCATGATTTTTAGATGAAACTCATCCTTCTCCATTTTTTATTCCAGATATGTTAGCATCCGGGTCCTTCATCCACCTCCTCCCTAGCAGTAGAAAGCTTTAGTTGGTGAGCTTCACTTTGGAGTGAAGTACTCTTTTTATATTTTGATTAGAGATAGAGTGCTTCAAGTGTGTGTTGTGTAACACCTGGGACGGCAGGAAGTGATGGGCGTGAAGGGCAGGGACAACGACGGCTCCTGCCTCCAAGCGAAGGGGTACATGAATGAACTCGTTACACACCAATGAGAGGGATCATGAGTCTGTATAGGTATGACTATCCAGTTAAGGAGAACTTATATGAATTGATTGGTACTACCTATGCCACAAAGATGCATCTTTCTTTTCATAGCCCATTACGAAAGAACTTTACAGTTAAGCGTGCTTGACTTAGGGTAATTTTAGGATGGGTGACCTCTGAGAAGTTTCCAGGAAACATGTGAGTGAGGACAAAACATGAAAAGACCCATGTTGGTTTGTAAGGACAATCTGCAATCCATAAAGCAGGGATGTTACAAATGGTATCAAAGCCTCCACTTCTCCTAGTCCAGTGTGGTTCGGGGACGAACCAAGTGGAAGTTGGTGGGCATGTAACGCCCGGACGAGGCGGAGTGATCGCGTCCGAGAGGCACGGACGGAGCGGCTCCTCCTCCAAGTGGAGGGGTACATGAATGAACTGATTACACACCTGAATGAGAGGGATCCTAAGTCTGTATAGGTATGAGACTATAGTTAAGGAGGGCTTATATGAATTAATTGGTACTACCTATGCCACAAAGATGTATCTTTCTTTTGGTAGCCCATCACGAAAGAATTCAGTTAAGCGTGCTTGACTTGAGATAATTTTGGGATGGGTGACCTCTTGAAGTTCCAGGAAGCATGTGAGTTAGGACAAAGCATGGAAGATCAGTGTTGGTTTGTGGGGTCGGTCGATCCATAAAGCGCAAGGGATGTTACATGTTGCGAGGGTTCCAGATCATAGAAATAGATTGTCATTGAATTATAGAGATATATTTAGAGTTTGGTAAAAAGAAATCGAAATGATTTGTTTTCTAACTTAAGAGAACTATGCTAGAGTTGAGTATGATATACTATTGATGATGATTATGTTTTCAAGAGCCAAAGGTTTATTAGAGAGGAAATGATATTTTATAAACGGATTTATTATTAAATTATGCATATAGAGAGACTAAGAGGTCATGAGGCTTACGTGGACGAGTTCCTCGCGTGTCGATCACGTTCCCAAATCGGGTCGTGACACAACGGTAGGTGGTGACAATGAGATGTTAGATGTACTTTTTGTAAGTACACATGACACAACTCTATTATAAAAGACTAGATAATGATATTTTAAAGTGAGGATATCATTTTAGAGAGTAACGTAAAGAGATTTTACCTTTAGATCAATAAATTTAGAAGTAAAACCCTTTTCATTCTATTGATCTAAGGGTGAAATTTCTACAATGTCTCTAAAATGAGAATCTCACTTTAGAGGATAAAATCATAAAAGACTCATTAACGAATTAAATACTAGCTAGTAGTTTTAGAATTTCTGGTATGGCTTTTATTTCAACTTGAAGCAAGATCTTTCTGACATGGCTTTCATAAGCCCTTGTCTTTGTTCATGAAATCTCACTTTAAGGATCCAAATCATAAAAGACTCATTAACGAATTAAATACTAGCTAGTAGTTTTAGAATTTCTGGTATGACTTTTATTTCAACTCGAAGCAAGATCTTTCTGACATGGCTTTCATAAGCCCTTGTCTTTGTTCATGAAATCAAAGAACCAATAAGCAGTATCTTGAGAAAGCAGCATTTCTATCATGATTCTGGTTGTGCTTGGTAGCAACAAAATGGAGGTGAACAGTATTAGGGACTTTATAAACAGAAACATACGTAGATATATTTTATGTCCAAACAAATAGGCAATATTTTCCCCTCTTTGTTTTTCACTTTTGCAAACCAAGCCATAAAACGAGAAGGAATTGAATCACCTTTAGATTTTTGCATACGGCGTTTGATAGGTCTAGTTCATTCCACTTGAAGTATCAGCAGTTAAAAATGACAAGCTGTTGAGTTTAATATGTTTCATGCATATATTAGCACAATAAAGCCGCATACTTTTAGGTACCATGTGAATGTGATTGTGCATGCATGTATGTCAAATTGTCTATGAGTTTGATCTTATATATTCTCTTGAAATACATAGGGAGCTACTCTTGGAAGAAGTATATTCAAAATGGGAAAGCTTGGGTTCATAAACATTTGTTAGTGTCAAATTATTAGCAGCATATGTTCACAAATTAAACTACAACTTGGAGTCTGATATTGTCAAATTTAATAGCTAGACCAAGTTACTTGCGACAAAATGGAATAAGTCTGCGCCTTGTATTGCATGTGAATCCTAATCATGTGTAGGGAAGCAATAATCCAAGCTGCTTTTCACAGGGAGAGGGGAAAAAAGTTGAAACACCACCGTTTCTCATTGAGTTCATATTCAATCGGAAGTAGTTGCGTCTGGGCAACTGCTTGGCTAACAAACTCCAACGATATACCCTTTCCTTCATTGAATTAGACAACCAAACAGTCATTAATTAGTTGCTAAAATCAATTAAAATTGTTCCCTCTTGCCGTGATTAGCGTGTATCCCCGCTATAAAAATTTGCACACGTTTCATATTGTAACCCAAAACATAGAAGAAGTAAAAGAATATTTTACAAGCTATACGCTTTCGATAAGTATAAGATTCAACGAAAATAATAATAAATATAATCGTAATAATAATACCGCTAAAAAGCTAACTTTGACATTGCAAGTTATTCTTCTACTTCTCACCTTACTTCTAATTTTTAGAAAAATGAAATCTGTACTACTACTACTATAATCCCATGTTTAATAATTGGAATTGAGTACTTAATTAGGGAGGGAGATTTGTAAGCAAAGCAGATAATCATATACAGAAAATTTCAAAAATACAATGACTGCTTAATTCCCCTGATAATTAAGATGAAACGTATGGGCATATATATCAGGAGACAAACAACACAAGTGTCTCAAATTCATTTATTTATAATCAATACACCATCTTACATGTTTTCTTCCATTCTGGTTGCCTTGATCCAAGGTCTTGCAAACATAACTCAACATTAATTTCATGCAAATCTGATTCACTCCTCTTAGTGAATGACATCTGAGAACCAACTTCATGCAAGTCTGATTCACTTCTGTTGGTGAATGACATCAGAGAACCATTTTCCTGCAAATCTGATTCAGTCCTCCTAGTGAAAGACTTCTCTCTGATAGTGTCCAACATAGGCTTCCATGATGGCTGCACTCTACAAGTGCCAAATCCTCCACTCATGAGACCAATTTGCTCTTCAGGAGTCTCTCTGAAGGTGATGAAGAACTCCAAAAAGTTTGGCTTTGGCTTGACAGAGGACTAGCCTTGATGGACTTATGATTATTATTATTGTTGCTGCCATACTCACATGGCCTTGTTTTGGCTATTGCAGTGAGCCTCTTTGCAAGGGAAGCCAAGTCCACAGGAGAGAAATCATCTTGAAGTATTGAGTATGGCAGCATGAAATAAACCTGCCCGGGTTGGAGCTGCGTGTCTCCCTCAATGATTTTGAGGAGGAAGAGGAAAGAAGCTGAATTGAGGTGCAAACAAAGTGCTTTGGGGGGTTCCCAATAACTTGGCTGGCTGAAATGGGTTGATCAAAATCTTCTACATAGCCATTGAGATGAACCACACGGATGTTGTTGAGCTTGGAGGATGATCTACAAGAAGACAAGCCCCCATGGTCTCTTCTCTGGTGATTGACGATTCTCTCTAGGTGTATATGATGGCTTGATGCAAATGAAATAGAAGTTATGTGGTATGAATATAATGGTGGTGATCCCTATATGGCCTAATATTTAGTAGTATATAAAATAGATAATTCGGGTTTGACTATTGATGCATTGATGGATAAATTGTTACTATTATAAGCCCGTTGAAAATGAAATGAAATCAATGGTTACCTAAGCCGTGCTTTATCTTTTCTGACTCAGTTGTTTCATTGTTTGTGCATATCTATTTATCTCCATGAAGCAAAGTGACACCAAAAGGCCCGCTTTTTTATATTTTCCAAGTGGTTCTATTTGGACAAATTACACAGTTGTCCATTTATTGTGGAATTCAACTATGATTAAAAAAGCTTATTGTCTCTGTTAATTCCAAACAGAGTTTCCAACCTAACCGTGAAAAATGGGAAACACAACAAGTGACCGTGAAAAATGGGAAACACAACATAACAAGTGACCCATTACAATGGTCCCTGTTCGCGCGGATCGCGACGGACGGAAAATCTATTAAAAATTGGGAGTCCAGAGTTTATTGAGTTGGAAAAACATGGAAAACCATTTATTAAAAATGGTCTTTGAAGGATTAGTTAAAGTCGTTATGCGTAGGAAGGGTAAGAATTACCACCATACCGTCTTGAACGGTACCTTTCATTAATTGTGCAAATTAAATAATAACCATTTTCTAAATAAATAAATAGGTGAATAACAGAAAAAAAACATATTTACAATTTAAACAAAACAATTTAAGGAAAATTAATTTTGACTTGACAGGGGCGCCTACAACGTCCCTCCTGGTGCAATGAGAAATTCAAAGTCACGTAGTTCTATAGAAAATATTTGTGTGTTGATTGATTTTATACTAAAGCATGAAATCCGTTATTAGCAGAATCCAAGTTAGCATTAAGCTACTCAATGGATTCTTATGATTCGAATAACAGTGAGGGTAGCATTTGCTACTCAATCATCATTATCGTTCATTGCACGGGTTAGCAAAAATCTAAAAGGTTTTCTTTATTTTATCAGAAGGAAAGCATATTTTATATGATTTTAAAAGATTGTTAAAAAAACGATATGTAATAAGTTTTCCTCCTTTTTATCGGTCAAAAAAGAAATGAAATTCATAAGTATTGTCCAAAAAACTAAACCGGCCAAGAATCCTTAACGAAAATAAATAACATATATATATATATAAAACAATAAAAAAAATAAGGAGTGGGGCTCACCGCACCGCTCCCACCCACTCACGCACACATGCTCACACACACACACTCACACACACACACACAACTCAAACACGGAGAGCGTGAGACGAGAGTGAGGAAAAAAGA
>JAMLFY010000001.1:50101646-50254106 GCA_030441495.1 Dalbergia oliveri | reverse complement strand
CCTCCTTCGAATTGAACATAAACTTGCAACATTTTGAGTTTCTTATCATTCATGTATTTTCCCCTGAAATTTCACGATCTATGTTGGAATAATCATGCAGTTTCATTTTATCCCATCGATAAGGGCACCTTAGCTTATATAGGTCACATGCGGTGTATAAGCATAAAGACAAGGCCAGTGGGTCTCTCAACATGTGCAGGGTAGGCAACCATCGGAAGAAAAACTTGATTTCATCTCCCAAAATGATATATAGGTGGCCGAAAGAAACAAGGGGAAAGAAAGAAACAAGAAACTCCGTTTGTCTATTAATAGTGTCATTGTATCCGCACCATAGTTTCCACCACAATCATTATTCATGTGTGTATGTATGTTGTGTATATTAATTGTGGGATCATATACATGCTGATCAAGATGCATATGACAGTGATTAACCGAAAATGATTTTCAAGCAATGTCTTTTACCTATCCTAGTGGGCAGTGTTAGAAAGGATAAATATAATATACGTATTTTCATAACCGACAGTATGGCTACAAAACAGATGGCATTGTTACCGATCCAGCACGTAATTCCCATTTATATCATGCTTTGGTTCGGTTTATTTCCATCGATAGGTGGTGTATTATATTATATTACTATTAATATAAAATTAATTTTGATAAATTTACATTATAAACAAAATTTACAGTATTATTGAGACATCAACAAATATAGTTGACATTCATGTTTAATATTGTCAGCCTATCCATATTAAACTCTTATTTATGCTATCTTATTTGTCATTATTCAACCTAATTTTAGTATTCAAATTGAGATTACACAAAATATAAAATATATGAAGGTAAGGACAAAATTGAATGGAAATAGCTAGGGATGTGCATATATTGGAAACGTTGGCTACTCATGATGGTAAATTAAGATATACATAGTAGACAAGCTGAACGGACAGGGCCTTACCAAATTAATTAATTCACAAAACATACTTGTTCTCCAAATACTCATGATGCTTTTGAAAAACAGTTAATGTTTTCTAGCTATCACATACTCCGTTTTTTAAAAAGTTGGGAAAAAAAATAAATGTGCAATGATTGATATTCAAATTTTAATTTGTAAATAAAATTGTCATTTATGTTTAGATTTATTTCACCTTCTGATATTACTTTTTAGAATAACAAAGGCGTCAATAACTTTATTTGTAAAGGGAACACGCAAAAGCAAGAGGAAAGAACAAGACAACTAACTCCTAAGGAAGGCTATATGCCTTTATCAATAACTTGCCATAATTAAAGGTATAGATTTTATTATTATTATTATTATTGAAAATGAAACCATGTTATCATGATAAAAAATATATATATTATGAATGGTAATAACTGAAAGTATTAATATATTGGTAAATTAATAGAAGTGCTGTTATATCTGATATAAATTTTGAACTGTAAATGAAAAAATGTCTCATAAACAAATAAAAGTGAGGACGATATTAATGGATAAATTCATGAGTATGTTAAAATGATATGTCTTTTTTTTTTTTTGTTAATTGAAAGGATATGCCTAACTTAATATTATAGTTTCCCATTCACATATTAAAAAAACACTAAAAGCCTACTCAAAATGTCTTTCCCATATAATTTTTTTGGGTCGTTCGCGGAATGGAAATATTTTCTTTCTAGTCTGATTTCTAAATATTTTGAGTTTATCTAATCTAACACATGATATTGAAGACTACGAGTGTTTAAATCCAATTCGATTCAATATAAACTGCCAAACCAACCCAATCTACACTGAAAATCAATCAAAATTGCAAAATTTTGATTAGATTGATCTTATTTTTTATAAATCATCTAGATTGGATTGAATTTTAGATCTAATTTTCAAAACCAATCAAATCCAATTCAATCTAAATTGCATAATGTTATATAATTTTTTTTTGTTGATTTTATATTTTTACTAAATAAATTTTTAACACATTACATAATTTTGATACATAATATAATTTTATATTTTTTGTCCCCTAATATAAAATTTTTGAAATGTTAAATGGGTGTTTTTTATTTTCATTATTTATTTTATTAACTTGAATTACTTATACTTTATAATATTTTAAAGTAAAAATTTTATTTTGTCAAAAAGCTACAAACCAATTGATTTAATTCAAAAAAAAAATAGCAGCCAAAAATTTAAAATTTAAATTAAACTGATCCAATTCAAATAAGATTCAAAGCCAATCAAACCGCAATTCAAAATCAATCCAAATTCGCATTCAGACGTGGCTAGTCCACCAAATGTTTTTGGATATGGATCTAGGAAATTGCGTTAGATGAAAAAAAATGTTGAATGGTACCAACAAAACTAAAAAAGACGCGTGAAAATAAAAGACAATTTTTTTGGGTAAAAACGAGAAGAGCTTTACTTGAGGAGAAATGTGCTCTAGTGTAAAAGTATCCATTGCTCAAAAAATTCAAATAAGCAATCATCAACCATGAACACTAGCCTAGAAAAAATCATCCGATTTGAAGATCATACTAAATCTTTCAGTCTACTCACCTAAAGTGTCCTTTTGACTCTTAAGATTATAAAATTATAAAATAATTTATCACAAGACGTTCACAAGAGCAAAAGTTAGAGATAATGTGCGTAATTTATGTCACATAATGATTACAGCCCTCATTGTTTAATTTGAAAAGTTCAAAACGTAATTAAAATCATATTATAATAGTGTCAAAAACATAGAAACCCAAAAATTTTCTTCTCCTCTTTTTTTAACAAAAACCCAACATTTCTTATTTGAGTGCTGGGGACTATCCAAAAAATTTAATCCTGGAATAGAACTTAGAGCTTTATTAATAATGTTTTCGATTTGAACGAAGTTGCATCTACGCGGCAATGCAAATAATGAAAGGGTGACTCCTAAGATCTTTACCTAAAATCAATGATATAATTATGAAAATAATATAGCTTTTTTTATTAGAAAAACAAATCTTAATGGGGTTTCGATGTCAAGTCAAAAAGATATCTTTTGAAACGATTGGCATTAGTGTAATCTATCAATAACACTGAAAAGAGCATCAAAAGAAAATATTTTTAGTAATAGATATGTAATATTATTATATATGCCCTTTTTTTTCAGTTAATGGGAGTAAAGCATGGATACAAAACATAACTAGACTCGAGTAAGACATTCATTTGAAGAATATTTATTGTGAAGCAAACCATGTTGCTGAGTGTTTTGCAAATTTAGACCATTCTTTACAGGTAGGTGCTTGTTTTTACTTAGCTCCCCCTTCTTGTCTTGGTCCTTTTCTGAAGATTTAGCTGGGGTTAGCTTGCCTCGTATGGTTGCGTAATTTTCTTTTGTTTTGGGCTCCAGCCTCGATTCACCACAAAAAAAAAAGGTAATTATCCTGTAACATGTCACTTGCATTAGAAATCTTTGTGGAAAACAGCTTATATGTAACTTGCTCCTAGTATTTTAGTTTCATATCAAATAGAAAAGGAATTGAAAGCTAAATGCTTAGTCATAAAAAGGAAAGGACTTTAGCCGCGATGTTACTCTCATTTTAATGCCCAAGTGATTGAATGTAACTCTAGAAAGCCATTTAATTTTTTTTTGAAATTTATAAAGGAATTTATTTTTATAAAAAAAATCAAATGGATTATTTTTTGAAATATATGCATGACTTGAACAATTTGATTAAACCAAATTAACCAAGTCACCACTTTCAAAAATCCGCCAAGCCAAATTGATTCACATGATGGGTTTACGGGCAAGCTCGATTTTTAGTGCAACCCGAGTTAGATTAATCAGAATCCAACAAACTTCAAATAATGACAACTTAGAGGGAAAAAATAGAGTTTACCTTTTTTTAATAGTAATATAAATTTAAGATTGGTATATGTTAATCTCATAAAATAAAATGGATTGATTATTTTTCTTTAAATGTTAATAATTTTAATGTATTATATGTTAGTTATCAATATAAAATAATATTTCATTTGTGTCGAATGATGTGTTATTATATTAATTCATAGTATAAATTATATTGAATTCCCCTTAGCTAAGGCTATATCAGGCATATCCCTCACAATTTACAAAAATATATACTAACATATTTCTGAAGTTTTAGGTGACCTTATACACGGTATTTTTGTAAGACAGGAAAATAAATACCCTTGCAAAACTCGGCAATTAAAGCCCTTGTAGGGAGATCAATGTAGGAATGTTAAATTAAGTGATGCCATATGTAATATCACTTAACGTATTGGTTGAAGAGTAAAATTGACAGTAAAATTTATTTATATGAGTTTTATATATAAAATAATATATACAGCTTATTTAGATAATTTTTATCTTTATTTTTACTCCCAAACCAAACACACCTAATAGAGATTAGTGTAATTTTTCTAATCAATATACACATAATTTTTTTTAACATACGATATATCAAGACTATTTTTCAAAACAGTTAACTTGTAGAATTTTAATGAGTTATTTTATTGTTTAATCCTGAAAGTCACTAAGAACGTATATATAAGATTTATAAACCAGTTCTTAAAAAGAGCTTTATCAAAAAAATTTATTACCAAATAAAATGAAAAAGGATTATATATGGAAGTGTAATATTTAAAATTTTATGTACACATTTATACTTTTTTTTTATATTATGAAAATCAATTAATTTATAGGTGATTTCAAAAAGTACAATTTAAAAAAATTGGTAAGAGTTAACCTCTTTTTGACCATTTTAGTTTTAATAAAAATCGATCAAGTATTGGATGCAATAATAAAGTAAAATAACTCTACAATATAATTTTTTTTTTTATAATATCAGTCACTTAAATTTCATTAAAATAATAAATCATAATAAGTTATTATTATAGTGAATAACTCCTTTATATAAATTATCATTTTAATGAAATTTCAGTGATGATTAATATAAAATTATTTTATATTTTCAATGCATATTTTAAATTCAATAGTAGTATTTTTTATGAATTCTAATTCCCTCCTCTCAATAGTACTATTAAACTGACTTTTAATAATTAGCGTAGGTCTCCTCAATCCTCCTTAACTTCTCCTTTTTCCCGTCCCTGTGATTCCGGACACGCGTAAACGGCACCAGTCGGAAGGGCATTACGGTCTTTCAATCTCAACCGTCTCCGACAGCCTGCGCGCGAATGTAACCTTTTACCACTGTACTATATAATTAAGCACATTATTAATTTTGTGAAATGAAGTCCAAAGCCTCAGAAGTTTTGCTGTAAGTGAAAACAACAGAAAAGAAAGAAATCTCCGAAAGTAACAATGATTCCATTAATTAACCAGTGAACGACGCAAACAAAATGATATCAATAATGATGATGATAAATAATGAATGTTAGCAATTACTAACTACTATTTTTTTTATTATTTATGTTAAATAATATAATATATTTTTTGTTCTCTGCTTCAGCATCATGTTCGGGTCATTGTCTGCTCTTGATCTTGCTTCGCTCACTCGCTCACTCCATAATTCGATTCAACCCCTTTAATCAAACCCTAACACTCTCACTCTTCACTCTTCACTCTCTGCAATGGCAGCATTCATGTTCAACTCTCACCGTTAGATCTCTGATCACTGCAATGTGAGTGAGTGAAAAGTCAATGCCACCACCCTCTTCCACAACTAGCGTGTGTGTTAATCAACTCTTTCAGATTTTCACCTTTTTTTTTCTTCTTTTGGATACCTTCTTCTGCTTTTCTTTCCTCCAACGATTCTTTGCTTCCACTTCTCCATTACTCCTTTTTTTAACACATTCTTATTATTGTTGGGTTGTGGTTGTTTTCAGCATCACGTGCTTTTTTCTTTCTTCTTCTTGTTTTGGTTGGTTGGAGTAGATGTGAGCTTCAGCTTGCTACTTGGATCGGAGTGACATTGGTAAAGTTTATTGCTTTAGCTTAGTTTATCAAATGGGGTGTTTCAGTTTTTCCAGTTTTAGATGTGGAACCTACCATTTGTTATTATTATTATCATAAGTCGTTGCCACCTTCTACTTTTGTTATTAAGTACTTGAGTTGCCATTTTGTTTAACTCTGTGCTGTTGATTGGACTATGAATGAAACAGATCTTGTAAACTGTTGGGGTTGGCACAATGAGGTTGTTGGCGTTTGGGTGCGTGTTTGTTGTTCTATGTGCTCTTGTGGTGTCTGGGAAGGGTGAGATTTACATTGTGACTGTTGAAGGTGAGCCTATCATCAGTTATGTAGGGGGTATTGATGGGTTTAAAGCCACTGCTGTGGAATCTGATAGAAGATTGATACCACTAGGTACTTGCAGCTATATATATATATATATATATATATATATTTTCATCTGAACTTCCAATATTTCTAGGAGATATTCCTCTGATAAGTTTCTTCTCTGTTTATTGAGATGCCATTTTTGAGGCTGGGACTCATAGCTGAAGTGAGCATGTGAATATATTTTTGAATGGGCTAATTAATTTAAATTCTGCTAGGCTGAATTAAAACACTCTAGGAAAAATGAAGGCACTGATTTAATTGTTATCACAAATAGTTACTATTGCTCATAAAGTTATCCTTCCAAATCTAAATTATATGAATAGTAGAGAGATATTTACATTTCTTCTATATGGGTAACTCGTGAACAATTCATTTACAGCTTTTCTTTTCTCTATGTTTTTGATGCAACTAATGCAATAATCACCTCCCCACTCTGTTTTGAACGGTTCTTTTTCACTGTTATTTTCTCCTCTAGTACTTGATTAATCAAGAAATGGATGTTGGCGGGTGTGGTTTCTCACCTTTTATCATCTATTAAACTTCTTCCAGTGAATTGGTTACCTCATATGCTCACCATCTTGAAAAGAAACATGATACGCTTCTTGGGATGCTGTTTGAGCCTGGGACGTACAGAAACTCTATAGTTATCGTCATCTTATAAATGGGTTTGCTGTTCATATTTCCCAGAACAGGTGAAGTCTTCTATTGTCTTTTTACTATTCTGTAGTCAAAAGTAATTTATTCAGAGTTCATTTCTTCACTCTAATATTCTTATGCTAACCCCGTATATTAGTAGGCAGAAACACTAAGACATGCTCCTGGAGTGAAATCTGTTGAGAGGGACTGGAAAGTTAGGAGACTTACAACACATACCCCACAATTTTTAGGACTTCCAACTGGGGTATGGCCAACAGGAGGTGGCTTTGACCGCGCTGGAGAAGACATTGTAATTGGATTCGTGGATTCAGGGATCTATCCTCACCACCCAAGCTTTGCAACTCATAATACTGAACCATATGGGCCAGTTCCAAAGTATAGAGGAAAATGTGAAGCTGATCCTGATACTAAAAGAAGTTACTGTAATGGGAAGGTTATTGGAGCACAACACTTTGCCCAAGCTGCAATAGCTGCTGGGGCATTTAACCCTTCAATTGATTTTGCATCTCCTCTAGATGGGGATGGACATGGAAGGTTAGGCCTGCTACTTTCTTTATCTAGTAACTTTCTTTCCTTGGGATCCTTAAGATGTTCCCACGCCTACAACATTGAAAGAGAACAAAAATGTGTCATTTCCAGCATATGAGCTAAAAATCATCACAACCTAGAGTAACAGTAGTCCTTCATTCCATGTCATTTAAGCATTTGAAGTGGATAGTATTAGCACTCATGGCATCATGCTTAAAGTCATATTATGTAATTTGATAACATTTTCTTAAGAATTCCTCTGTTTTTCTTGCATCATCATCATCTGGCAGTCATACAGCCTCGATAGCTGCTGGCAATAATGGAATTCCAGTGAGGATGCATGGCCATGAATTTGGTAGAGCAAGTGGAATGGCTCCTCGTGCCAGGTGAGGAACAATACCCCTAATTGATTGAAAAACCGGGACTGCAGTCCTTCCTGTTGCATTAGACACTTGGTGTATTTGTGTTCAGAATTGCTGTGTACAAGGCACTCTATAGACTCTTTGGAGGGTTTGTTGCAGATGTAGTTGCTGCAATTGATCAGGTATATATGTATATTACACATTGACTTACAAAATCCATGAAATGTTCCCCCTCACCCCCACTTACACATGCACAAATTCTTGTTTTCTTATCTAGACAATATGTTCAAAGTGGATTAGTCATGAAGAATTCTGTCAGAGAAGCAATTTTTTAAGTTGTAAATATAAAAAATTAATATAACGTTTAGAAATTTGCATTATTAATTTATTATACTATCTCGTATTGTTTACTGTTGGATTTCTGTCTCAACATTACTAATTTACAAAATTGGAGAGTCAACAGGCTGTATACGATGGAATTGATATACTCAGCCTTTCAGTTGGACCCAACAGTCCTCCAGCAGCTACCAGAACCACGTTTTTGAACCCTTTTGATGCTACACTTCTTGGAGCTGTGAAAGCTGGTGTATTTGTTGCACAGGCTGCTGGAAATGGTGGTCCTTTTCCTAAGACATTGGTTTCATATAGTCCATGGATAGTATCTGTTGCAGCAGCAATTGATGATCGTAGATACAAAAACCATTTGATCCTTGGAAATGGAAAACCATTAGCTGGAATTGGGTTATCACGTGAGTTTTCTAGCTTCTAACTATGACTCTTCACTGAATTGATCACTTCAACTTTGTAATATTGTGTGCCCCCACAAGAGAAGATCACCATAAAATGAAAGAAGAGAAACTTGTCAAAGTTTTTTCTTCTGTAAGTATCATCCATTAGCTACTGGTGCCAGTGTAGATAATCGCCTTAGGACTAAGGCTTGGCATATTCTTCCATTTACTTTATTGTAATTGGGAAAATGCATTTATTGGTATTGGTTATGAGGAATGAAGAATGCAAAAGTTTGTGTATTGGAATTCCTTCAATTAATTTTGGTTTACTAAATATAGACCAGATAGTTTGATTAGCATTCACTTTTGGGTGTTTTGATGCATTTTAAGTGAGATAAGTCTGATCACATTAGTAAAAAACATGTGCAACATAACAATGTGTTCTGTTACATGGTTTGGAAGTTATTTTCCATTTGAAGCTGAAGGTAGTAAGTTTATATATTATCTCTGTGTAGGTAGATTTTACTGGCAAAGCTGACTATCAGACTAATTTTTATAATATATCTTCTGGTGATTTAGGATCAACATGTACATTATTCATGGTTTGCTAAATCACCGAAAAACAAAATGTACAATAACAAAGGCATTCTTGTTGAGCTTCACCAATTAGGTTTGTTTTCTTAAATTGGGATTGAGATATGAATGCTATCTTCGTTGCAAAGCAAATTCATGGGTTCTTCCTCAAGCATTAAGGTCACTTCAATGTCACAGTCAATCAATGCTAATATGGCGGAGCATATTTATGGTTTTCAACAATTCACTTGCTGTTAGTTAGTTTCCCTTGCACACTCACCCCCAATCCGTGCCTCTAAAATATGCCTAATGGTTTGTGCAGCTGCTACTCATTTGAATGAAACATACACATTGGTTGCTGCAAATGATGCGCTGCTAGATTCTTCAGTTATGAAGTACAGCCCCACGATTGCCAGAGGCCAGAACTTCTAAACAAGAAATTGATAGAGGGCAATATTCTTCTTTGTGGATATTCTTTCAACTTTGTTTCTGGTACAGCATCAATAAAGAAAGTCTCAGAAACAGCGAAGGCCCTTGGTGCGGCTGGATTTGTTGTTTGTGTTGAAAACGTTTCACCCGAAACTAAATTTGATCCAGTCCCTGTTGGCCTTCCTGGGATTCTTATCACAGATGCCAGCAATTCGAAGGTACCTAGACTCATATTTACCTTTATATTTATTTAAAAGCTTATGTGAAAGTAACTTATGAATAAATTATTTTGTATTTAAATACATAATAATAAAAATACCTGAGTTTTTAAAAATTATTACTTGAGAAGCCAGATATTTTAACTTTTCATAAGGCACTGAAAATGACTTTTAAAAAAGTAATAAGTTATATAGGCAAACAAAACAAAATGTTGAAAATGTGACTTTTGATTTCCAACAAGTTAACAAAAGTCATAAGCAGTATTATCCAAACAGACTCTAAATATCGTAACTGATAAATCTGTTTTCCCTTTGTCCATAACATATTCCATAGTTGGCCACTTACATTAGCTCCCATTTAACCTTCCTTCTTCTACTTTTTCATCAGCAATTTTATTTTATGACAAAAAAGTATGCACTATTGATCATGTGATTTGGCACTTGTAAATCCTTATTTTCAGGAACTTGTAGATTATTATAATATCTCTACACCAAGGGACTGGACTGGACGGGTGAAGAGTTTCAAAGGTACAGGTAAAATTGGTGATGGTTTGATGCCTATTCTCCATAAATCTGCACCACAGGTTGCTTTATATTCTGCTCGAGGGCCAAATATAAAGGACTTCAGCTTCCAAGAGGCAGATCTCCTCAAACCAGACATATTAGCTCCCGGTTCATTGATTTGGGCTGCTTGGAGTCCAAATGGAACAGATGAGCCAAATTATGTTGGTAAGTATTTGTGCCTCCTTTGTTGTTGGTGTTTGAAATCTAAAGCAGAGGTGTGAAAAAAAGAGAAAGGGGGGGGGGGTTTACATATGGTAGAGGATAATACACGAAATTCATCATAACAAAGACGACCAACAATACATGCGATATCTTCCTGGTAGAAAAAAACTAATATGCTCTAAGAACATTATATATTGGTGTTTGAGGTTTTTTTTTCTTTGTTCTGAAGGCTTACATGTATACAGTTTTAATTTTCTGATAATTGATTTCTCTAATGTAATTATGGGAGAATTTGATAGGACTCCCTAGTATTTTTGGAAGAATTATTGCGTGATCAAGGAGAGAAGGCAGCACAGTAGAATAAAAACATGAGAAAAAAATAATGACATTTTGTATGGATTGATTTATTTTTAAACAATTTTGTGCTTGAGTAGGTGAGGGGTTTGCCATGATATCTGGAACTAGCATGGCTGCACCACATATAGCTGGCATTGCTGCTCTTATAAAGCAGAAGCATCCACATTGGAGCCCTGCTGCCATTAAATCAGCCTTGATGACGACAACATCAACTCTAGACAGAGCAGGGAATCCTCTTCTAGCCCAACAAATTTCTGAAACAGAAACTATGAAGCTGGTCAAAGCTACACCTTTTGATTATGGAAGTGGACATGTTAATCCAACAGCTGCATTGGACCCTGGGCTCATCTTTGATGCAGGTTTGGTTTCCTTTTCCCTATTGTAACTATTCTCTTTGTCTTGGAACATTTTAATTCCCAATTAACCTGAAACATCAAATCTTTTTAGTTTATTATAATCCAGGTAAATTTCATGAATGCCTTTGAAGCCATCTTTTGGCAGGTTGGCAATATTAGTTCATTGAAAAAAAAAAGAAAAAAGTTCTGAAAACTTGCATTTGGTCCAAGGCAAGCCATGTGGTACCTGCTGGGGATGTTATCATCATCATCATAATAATACTAGTAGTAGTAGTAATAAAATCTGCTTCATCAATTATTCTATTATTTTGCAGGATATGAGGATTATCTAGGCTTCTTGTGCACAACACCCGGCATTGACGTCCATGAGATAAGGAACTACACTCAGACACCATGCAACAACACCATTGGCAAACCATCAAATCTCAACACCCCATCAATCACGATTTCCCATCTCGTGGGGACTCAAGTTGTCACGCGCACCGTTACGAACGTCGAGGAAGAAACATATGTGATCACAGCCAGAATGGATCCAGCTGTTGCCATTGAAGTCAACCCTCCTGCAATGACCATCAGGGCTGCTGCATCAAGAAAGTTTACTGTGACACTCACAGCTCGCTCAGTGAGAGGAACATATAGTTTGGAGAGGTCTTAATGAAAGGGAGCAGAGGACACAAGGTGAGGATCCCAGTTCTGGCCAATGGATACCGACGATAGCTTGGTTTGGTCAGCAAAGGAAAAGCAATGCTTGTAATATTCTTTGTAACTTGTGGGGAATAAGGTATGGTTCTAGATTTATTCTTCTAAAATATAATATGTAATACTTAATAGATATAAAGGTTTAAGAAGTTGCAAGGGGGGTGGCTCCTAGTTTCTTCCGCATATAAAGTTTTGCTGATAGTGTAGTGATTTTGTTGCAATGCTTCTTCATCATGAGAAGTTTTTACAACATGTATTTGCCCCCATTCCCCCATAGTTGCTTGCTGCAGGTGTAATGCATGAAATGATAATAATTAGTGTGAAATGAGGTGTTAATGGTACAGCACCAATCTTACAATTGTTATTGCAAAGCCAGTCAAATACTACTTTGAAATTCATTCATTTGTTGAGATTGTGAAGTGATGGGTATTCACTCAGAAAAATAAAAATAATGCTGTGAAAAAGGAGTAATGTTAATTGTGAGTATAAATAACAGTTATTGTAAAAAATAAAATTCAATTGAACTAATAAAGTATACGATAATTAATAAGGACATTGATTGCAGTCACTGAACAAATATGTGCTCATTCTCACTTCCAAATCTATGCAAATTAATATCAATAACCAAAATCCAAATAGAAATGATTTTTTCAGAAAGGAAAAAAATAATAGGGGAAAGCATATAAGGTAATAAATACATATACTATAAATAATATTGTAATTGAACTTTTTAATTAATATTGAGATTGATTTTGATATATTGTTATGATAAAATATTTATATTCTTATCCAATTATTTGTTTGTGCGTGATTTTAATGATAATAATCATAATAGTCAAATACTGTTAACAAAATAAAATAGTCAAATACGTTCATTAATATACTAGTATTAGATAATTGTGTTTAAAAAATTATATTGACAATGTATTAAAGCCAAACTTTTTTGTTGTAAATATTTATATATTAATTTCATTTTTCAAATTAGTCTATTCAACTTTGTTTTCATTAAAATTATATTTTATATTTTCTCCTCATTTATATAATGAATTTTGTATAATTTTTTTAAGTAAATATTTGTTTAAATTAATACATTTGACTTAATAATTAAGTTTTTTTTCACAAAAATTATATTTATTTATTATTTTTATTTTCTAATATTAGCATTTAATATATTTTTTAAAAAATACTAAGGTAATTGTTTTTGAAATAAAAGGAAACAAATATCCATAACTTAAAAATTGTTTCAAGAAAGAATGACCCTTTTATCCATAATAAAATACAAAGGTTGCTTGTTATGTGTGTGTGTGTGTAATTGTGTGTATATATATGACATGGTTATACCCATCTGAATTATAGAGCAGTGGACTGTTTTTCTCACACGTCAATTTGGTGACGGATCACTGTGCTTCTTCTTCAATTGTGTTGAGATGGTACGTCCTCTTCCTTCTATTGTTTCTCTTTGTTTCCATGTTTAATTTATAACCCATCCATATATATGCCACATCATACTCTATAGTTGTTGTAGATATATATTTCTTTCATGAGTAGTTGTTCTTGTTCTTGGTTGGTTCCATTTTAATTTGATTCTTTATAAGCTTTCCGAATGGCTAGCAGTTTTCCGGCAGCCACCTAAGAAGGTTGTTTTAATTTGTTTTAGCAATTGGAATGCCAAATGAGTAGTATTCTAATAATTTATACGTATAGGCACATATACGTACGAGCGACCATGCAATTGCAAGCTAATAACGCAATATAATAGTGTAGTTGTTTCTCTGCAGCGCATGTGATGTGATGGACACACCCCGAAATAATAATAATAATAATAATAATAATAATGATGATGATGATGATGAAAAATAAAAACGGTTAATATACATTAGTTAGTCTTAGTCCAACGCAACGTTGCGTTACATTACGGTCGATGCAAACTAT
The DNA here is from genome assembly GCA_030441495.1 of Dalbergia oliveri. NCBI lineage: Eukaryota > Viridiplantae > Streptophyta > Magnoliopsida > Fabales > Fabaceae > Dalbergia > Dalbergia oliveri. The sequence continues at coordinate 50,240,260 of JAMLFY010000001.1, read as the reverse complement.
GTAGCGTAGTTGTTTAGTTGCTTTGATTGGCTTATTATTATTATCATCTGTTTCTCTTCTCTTCTCTTACATTTGACGCAAGCAAACAAAAGGTTGCGTTGCGTGTGAACCACCTTTAATTGGTGCACCTCTTTTTCGAGTGTTAGAAACTTAAAAGCCTCTTATGAAAATGACTCTCTTGATTATGTTTTGTGCCTGCTTAACGAAATTCAATACAGGTCACCATCAGATTACGCTTAACTTTTTTTTTTAATTATTATTATCACTATTTTAACATCCACAAACTTAATTAACAAAATTCTGTTTAAGATGGGTTCAAATCAGAATCACATTTCTTTAATAATTCTGCCACCATTAAAGCTCACATACCATGAATTGGACCCCTTCTCATGGTCACATTAAACTCTCACTTTGTATATACACAACCTTTGAAGGAGCAAAATGTAATTAAGTAACAATGTATCACTAGAAATAGGATCAAAGACAAATTTGCAAAAGATCTCAGCCATTGAAAACTATTTTACTATGTTATAGAATAATAATGGTAACAACATATGGTATAAACAAAACCGATGAATTGTACGAGGAACTGCATTCCCTGCAGTAGAGTCACAACTGCAGAGGAACCATATCGGTGGAAAATAATAAGTAAACATTAATTGTGATGGTGGTGATGCAGGTGGCCGAAGTGAAAGGGACAAACATTGTTCTGACTAAGCCATTCTTATTAGAAGGTGATTCAGATTCAGAACCATCTTATAGAGTCCCTAATCTCCTACAACGCATTTTAAGTCTTCTCAAAAACGTGAGGCCAGGATCAGATCTCACAAAGTTCCAGGCAAGTTCTCTTTTTCAATTTTATTTTTTTAGGAGATTCAAATCTGAATAATATATTACTCCCTTCCTTTTCAAAATAAATGTTTCTTTCATTTTTTATTCATTCATAAATCAATGTATTTGAATATATTAGTAGTATAAGCAAATTTCTTAAATAATGCACGCTGAAAAAAAAGCTAAACTTAAAATTTTTCAAATTCACTATTAATTCGTATTATTCAGTCTATCTTCTTAACTAGATGTGTTAAGATTTTCCATCATGCACAGTTGCAGTAAATTCCATATGCAGAAAACAAATAAAAGCAAAGAAACAGTGATGTATTTAAATAGAATAACATCTCAGCCATGTCTCCTTTTTTTTATAGCCACTTGGATTAATGATATAAACTAAAAGGCACAAGAGAACTATGGAAATACTATCATTTGTTTGTGTAATTGTGTTTGTCATATTGCTCTGAGAGTTATCTATTTAAGTCTTTTTCACCTTGTCATGTTGTGCAGCTGCCACCTGCGTTTAATTTCCCAAAGTCTCAACTTCAGTGCTATGGTGAGTCAGTGTACTGCACAGGCTCAGACTTGCTGAGCAGGTGCAACAGTGGCCAGAATCCACTGGATAGGTTCACATCCGTGGTGGCATGGAGCATATCTACCACACGCCCTTCACCTTTTGGTGTTGCTCCCTATAATCCCATTCTTGGAGAGACACACCATGTGTCCAAGGGCAATCTTAATGTCCTACTTGAGCAGGTACTTTACTTGCTTCTCAATTATGCATTTGTCTTTTTTTCTCATCAACTCAACCTTTTGGTTTTAGTAATAAATATTCAATTTGGCCACATATATTTGTTTCCCTCTGAACTTGTCTTTACTAAGCAGTTTAAATATAACTATGTTCTTATGTTTCCATTTCTGTAGGTTTCACACCACCCTCCTGTATCTGCACTCCATGCAACAGATGAGAAGGAAAACATTGAAATGATATGGTGCCAGCAACCTGTTCCAAAGTTTCGTGGTATCTTGACATTTTTCTAGAGTCTCAAATTTGCACCAACCCTTTTATTAGAGTAATAATATCATTGCAATAATTAATATAATTTATTTATATTCACTTAAAAGGAATGAAATAACTTTCATGACAATTTGGCATGATTGATTATGTTGGAGTCTTGAATTCTTTACTCACTACTTAGAAATGTTCTGTACATTCATTCACATTTGTACCTTGAACTACTAAATATGCAGGCACATCAGTTGAAGCTCAAGTGCTTGGTAAACGGCAGCTGAAGCTCTCAAATCATGGAGAAACGTATGAAATGAATAGTCCTCATCTTTTAATGAGAATTCTTCCATTTCCTGGTGTTGCTTGGGTTGGCAATGTTAATATAAGGTGCCTAGAGACAGGCCTAGAGGCTAAGTTATCATACAGATCCAGTCCAGTTGGTGGAAATCGTAAATTGATCAAAGGCCAAATCCTTGACTCATCATCAATGAAAGTTCTATATGAAGTCCATGGTCATTGGGATAGGTACTTATTTTCTGTCCAAGCATCTCCTTAAAGAATCTTATGCATTTCACTTCTTTTTTCCTTTGGTTAACCATTCACTAGTTACTTATGTACTTAAATTATGTGATCGAGTTTGGCTTGATTTTTCAAGATTTATGCTAAACTTTAGTGCCACGTCTTATCCAATATAATTTTACTATATGCAGTACTGTACAAATGAAGGATACAAATAATGGGGTAGTCAGAATGATATATAATGCAAAAGAAGTCATTTCAGGGCTCCAACCTCCTATTGTCAGGGATGCCAAGGTAATTAACTTCTATTCTTTATCTCCATTCCTCTTGCCTGTGACATTTATTTATTATATAAATATATATCCTTGTCTTTATGAACCATGCTCTTTCTGGCATGAACTGAAGAAGCCTTTTCTGATAGGAAGAAAAGATGAACGTGCCTAGAAATTTAGAAGTGAAGAAGGAAATAATGTGTCTACTTTTTCTTTGAAAAATCTCGAACTCACTTGTTGATGTATCAAATATTTAAGATGAAAAAATTGGACTATCCTGTATTTAGATTACATTAGCTAGACTTTAGATGGGTAGTTGCATATATCTAGGTACTCAAAGGAACACCAAACAATTTAAAGGTTTTTGTCACTGTAGTAAAGTGACACGCTTTCCTGAATGTGACATGAGATTCTCTGTGTTCATCAGAGTCTATGGCCAACAGAATCAGCCCTTGTTTGGAGTGAGTTGAGCCAAGCCATTCTCAACAAAGACTGGGAGAAAGCAAGGGAAGCAAAGCAAGTTGTGGAGGAAAGACAGAAAAAGTTGTCTCGAGAAAGAGAGACAAAAGGATTATCTTGGACTCCTAAGAATTTTGTGGTGTCTTACAGTAAAGAAGGCGGGTGGGACTGTTCACCCATTCTTGGATTGGTCCCTGCTGCCCCCATCATAGCCCAATAGTTGTTATTATGTATTATGATATCCAATTTTTCAATTGTACTGTCATATTTTTTGCATTAGGATCCTCTCATGTTTGCTTTTGTACACGACTATATGTCATGTTAAGAGAGATAGACACAAGCACTTTAAATAGGAGAAGCTTTCTTAAAATTTTTAAGGATCAATCTTATGTGTTTATGTCTATATCTTGTTTAACATGACACGATCATGTTCAAAGCGAACATAGGAGGATCCTAATCCTATCTTTAAATACATCCAAAATAACAGGTGGTAGCTGAAAAATTGAAGATGCCTTTATTTTGTTTCAAAACCGAAAAATTCTAGACTTGGAGGCTCAGCAGCTTGTTACACCAGTTTGGAATTCCTATTTCTTTTAGATCCCAAGCATTTCTAGCTAACGTGAGTTCTCTTGCCTCTGTGGCTAAAATCGGTTCTGGAGTGTTCAAACGATCAAATTTGTAAAAGTTTTGTAAGGTGTTGAATAGTACCTGCCTGGATATTTGATACCAGCATCTCAAAATCAAATTTTCTGCAATTAAATCTCTTCTAAATTAAATCCACAAAACTAAAATCACATAGTTTGTAGCCTAAAAAGAAATTATATTTGTACTCATACTGTATGACCATCATGCCAAATTGCCTATACGCTCTTAAGATTTGTTAGGAATGATAAGAAAAGAAAAAAAACAAATGTTACTCCTATCAACATGTGATACCTGGCATACGTGAGTGGATAAGTTTTGTACTGTTGGACACCCATGTGTCAGGCTCAAGATGCATGAAAGACCTTTGAACCTTTTGGACAAGCTATAGCGGTCATAGTGTGTGGGCGAGTGAGTTTTGTGAGTCTATAACGTCAACCACTATAGTGGTCATAAATGTTTAGGGGCCAGTTAACCTATACGGTCATAGTTGTGTTTATGGAACAGTACAAAATTTGTTTCATGTAAGTGAATCTCCATCCTTTTTTAAATACATTTTAAAACTCCACTCCTCAAACCCTTCCCACTCTCTTCCACTAAATCCAATCCTAATCCTTCTTCCTCCAACGATAAAAGGTGAGATTTCATGGGTTTTGTTGTCCCTTTTCTCTTCTATTTCATATCTTGGTAAATAGGTTGTTGTTTCTCTCATTGTTGTTAAGTGGGGTCCTAATATTGTTAAAATTATGTTTGAACAATCTAGAGGTTATTGGAGTCTAATCTTGAGTCTTGTGACTTCAATAGCGTCGGTGTATTTCCTCCTCCAGAGCTCCATTGGTGTTTGACGCCATCACTTCCTCCCTCCAAATGAGTGGTTTAGGAGCCTATGACCCTTATGTTGATCATTAGAGTTAATTTCCTTAAATTATAACATGATTGCATGATTTTAGAAAATGTTTCAAGAGATTAGAGATCCTGATTGGTTTGTTATATTTAATGAAATGAGGATTTCCAACTAGAGTTAAAATTTATGTTTTAATGCAAACTCATGAGACCATTGTTGCCAAATAATTTTTTTAAAGAGCTAGAATATAATTATGACTTGATTATAAATTTTATAAATTATCACCTTGATTACAAGAGTGAAATGATTAAGAATTATAGAGTTTTATGCTTAGAGGAATGCCATAACAAAGTTTTGAGAAAATAATGTATTTTATGAATTAGAATTAGATGGTAGCTATAGAAAAATAGATAGTGAATTAATAGTTAGGAAAATAATCATTAACCTTGGTACAAGTTGTCAGAAGAACAATCTCATGGAGCGAGAATGGAATATAGTTAGGTGTTTAATTTAGATCCTAAGAGATCATGAGGCAAGAACTCGTTATGTTATGGTTGACATGCATAACCAGAGAAATATATTTATACATGTTTAAATAAATAAGAATTTCATGATAAAAAATCTATGTTTCTAAGGTAAGTCCTGTTTATATTTTCTAGAATTTCTGTTTAGAGTTATTTCATATCTATATATGAACATGATTTTAAGTTATTACATTAACCGTCTGATTATTATATATAATTATTTATTCTCTTAGTTGTCCCATAGAGGGTTATGGGTGAGGTCTGCTCACTGAGTTTAGATGAAACTCACCTTCTCCTTTTTTCATTCCAGATATGTTAAGCCTCCGGGTCCTCTCATCCACCTCCTCTCTGAGGTAGAAAGCTTCAGTTGGTGAGTTTCACTTGGAATGAAGTACTCTTTTTATATTTTGATTAGAGATAGAGTGCTCAATGTGTGTTGTGTAACACCTGGGGACGATGCAGGAGTGATGGGCGTGAAGACGACAAAGACGGCTCTCCTCCAAGCGAGGGGTACATGAATGAACTCGTTACACACCAAATGAGAGGGATCATGAGTCTGTATAGGTATGAGACTTACACAGTTAAGGAGGGCTTATATGAATTGATTGGTACTACCTATGCCACAAAGATGCATCTTCTTTTCAGTAGCCCATCGAAAGAACTTTTTAAGCGTGCTTGACTTAGGGTAATTTTAGGATGGGTGACTCTGAGAAGTTTCCCAGGAAACGTGTGAGTGAGGACAAAACATGAAAAGACCCATGTTGGTTTGTGAGGACGTTGACAATCCATAAAGCGGCTGGATGTTACAAATGGTATCAAAGCCTACACTCTCCTAGTATAGTGTGGTTCAGGGACGAACCAAGTGGAAGTTGGTGGGCATGTAACGCAGCGGACGGGAGTGAGTGAGCGATGCGAGAGGCACGGACAAGGAGCGGCTTGCCCCAAGTGGAGGGGTACATGAATGATTACACACCTCGAAGAGAGGGATCCTGAGTCTGTATAGGTATAGGACTATAGAGTTAAGAAATACTTATATGAATTAATTGGTACTACCTGCCACAAAGATGTATCTTTCTTTGGTAGCCCATCACGAAAGAACTTCAAGGTAAGCGTGCTTGACTTGAGATAATTTTGGGATGGGTGACTCTTGGAAAGTTTCCAGGAAGTGTGAATGAGGACAAAGCATGCTGAAAACCAGTGTTGGTTTGTGGGGAGGATAGGTAAAGGCAAGGGATATTACATGTTGCGAGGTCCTAGATCATAAAATAGATTGGCATTGAATTATCATGATTATTGTATTTACATGATTCTAGTCTTCATGGATATTTTGTATAGAGAGTAACTCATATTTTGAATTATAGAGATATATTTAGAATTTGGTAAAAAGAAATCGAAATGATTTGTTTTCTAACTTAAAGAACTATGCTAGAGTTGAGTATGATATACTATTGATGATGATTATGTTTTCAAGAGCCAAAGGTTTATGAGAGGAAATGATATTTTATAAACGAATTTATTATTAAATTATGCATATGGAGATCTCAAATAATGAGACTACGTGGGGATGAGATTAAGCTGCGTAACGTTTCCAAATAGGGTCGTGACACAACGTAGGTGGTGACAATGAGATGTTAGATGTACTTTTTTGTAAGTACACATGATACAACTCTATTATAAAAGATGAATAATGATTTTTTAAAGCGAGATTCTCATTTTAGAGAGTAAAGTAAAGAGATTTTACCTTTAGATCAATAAATTTAGAAGTAAAACTCTTTTCATTCTATTGATCTAAGGGTGAAATTTCTTACAATGCTCTCTAAAATGAGAATCTCACTTAAAAGACTCATTAATGAATTAAATACTAGCTAGTAGTTTTAGAATTTCTGGTATGGCTTTTATTTCAACTCGAAGCAAGATCTTTCTGACATGGCTTTCATAAGCCCTTGTCTTTGTTCATGAAATCAAAGAACCAATAAGCAGTATCTTGAGAAAGCAGCATTTCTATCATGATTCTGGTTGTGCTTGGTAGCAACAAAATGGAGGTGAACAGTATTGGGGACTTTATAAACAGAAACATACGTAGATATATTTTATGTCCAAACAAATAGGCAATATTTTCCCCTCTTTGTTTTTCACTTTTGCAAACCAAGCCATAAAACGAGAAGGAATTGAATCACCTTTAGATTTTTGCACACAGCGTTTGATAGGTCTAGTTCATTCCACTTGAAGTATCAGCAGTTAAAAATGACAAGCTGTTGAGTTTAATATGTTTCATGCATATATTAGCACAATAAAGCCGCATACTTTTAGGTACCATGTGAATGTGATTGTGCATGCATGTATGTCAAATTGTCTATGAGTTTGATCTTATATATTCTCTTGAAATACATAGGGAGCTACTCTTGGAAGAAATCTATTCAAAATGGGAAAGCTTGGGTTCATAAACATTTGTTAGTGTCAAATTATTAGCAGCATATGTTCACAAATTAAACTACAACTTGGAGTCTGATATTGTCAAATTTAATAGCTAGACCAAGTTACTTGCGACAAAATGGAATAAGTCTGCGCCTGGTATTGCAAGTGAATCCTAATCATGTGTAGGGAAGCAATAATCCAAGCTGCTTTTCACAGGGAGAGGGGAAAAAAAGTTGAAACACCACCGTTTCTCATTGAGTTCATATTCAATCGGAAGTAGTTGCGTCTGGACAACTGCTTTGGCTAACAAACTCCAACGATATGCCCTTTCCCTTCATTGAATTAGACAACCAAACAGTCATTAATTAGTTGCTAAAATCAATTAAAATTGTTCCCTCTTGTCGTGATTAGCGTGTATCCCCGCTATAAAAATTTGCACACGTTTCATATTGTAACCCAAAACATAGAAGAAGTAAAAGAATATTTTACAAGCTATACGCTTTCTATAAGTATAAGATTCAACGAAAATAATAATAAATATAATCGTAATAATAATACCGCTAAAAAGCTAACTTTGACATTGCAAGTTATTCTTCTACTTCTCACCTTACTTCTAATTTTTAGAAAAAAGAAATCTGTATTACTACTATAATCCCATGTTTAATAATTGTAATTGAGTACTTAATTAGGAGGGAGATTTGTAAGCAAAGCAGATAATCATATACAGAAATTTTCAAAAATACAATGACTGCTTAATTCCCCTGATAATTAAGATGAAACGTATGGGCATATATATCAGGAGACAAACAACACAAGTGTCTCAAATTCATTTATTTATAATCAATACACCATCTTACATGTTTTCTTCCATTCTGGTTGCCTTGATCCAAGGTCTTGCAAACATAACTCAACATTAATTTCATGCAAATCTGATTCACTCCTCTGAGTGAATGACATCTGAGAACCAACTTCATGCAAGTCTGATTCACTTCTGTTGGTGAATGACATCAGAGAACCATTTTCCTGCAAATCTGATTCAGTCCTCCTAGTGAAAGACTTCTCTCTGATAGTGTCCAACATAGGCTTCCATGATGGCTGCACTCTACAAGTGCCAAATCCTCCACTCATGAGACCAATTTGCTCTTCAGGAGTACTCTCTGAAGGTGATGAAGAACTCCAAAAAGTTTGGCTTTGGCTTGACAGAGGACTAGCCTTGATGGACTTATGATTATTATTATTGTTGCTGCCATACTCACATGGCCTTGTTTTGGCTATTGCAGTGAGCCTCTTTGCAAGGGAAGCCAAGTCCACAGGAGAGAAATCATCTTGAAGTATTGAGTATGGCAGCATGAAATAAACCTGCCCGGGTTGGAGCTGCGTGTCTCCCTTCAATGATTTTGAGGAGGAAGAGGAAAGAAGCTGAATTGAGGTGCAAACAAAGTGCTTTGGGGGTTCCCAATAACTTGGCTGGCTGAAATGGGTTGATCAAAATCTTCTACATAGCCATTGAGATGAACCACACGGATGTTGTTGAGCTTGGAGGATGATCTACAAGAAAGACAAGCCCCCATGGTCTCTTCTCTGGTGATTGACGATTCTCTCTAGGTGTATATGATGGCTTGATGCAAAATGAAAGAGAAGTTATATGGTATGAATATAATGGTGGTGATCCCTATGGCCTAATATTTAGTAGTATATAAAATAGATAATTTGGGTTTGACTATTGATGCATTGATGGATAAATTGTTACTATTATAAGCCCGTTGAAAATGAAATGAAATCGATGGTTACCTAAGCCGTGCTTTATCTTTTCTGACTCAGTTGTTTCATTGTTTGTGCATATCTATTTATCTCCATGAAGCAAAGTGACACCAAAGGCCCGCTTTTTTATATTTTCCAAGTGGTTCTATTTGGACAAATTACACAGTTGTCCATTTATTGTGGAATTCAACTATGATTAAAAAAGCTTATTGTCTCTGTTAATTCCAAACAGAGTTTCCAACCTAACCGTGAAAAATGGGAAACACAACAAGTGACCGTGAAAAATGGGAAACACAACATAACAAGTGACCCATTACAATGGTCCCTATGTTCCCAAGTTACTAATGAAGTTGACTTCTTGTTATTTTGTTAGCTGATTGATAATTGGTCTCATCATTCTTTTGGATCATTAAATGATCCTTTATTTTTATCGTAGATATTATTTAAAAGACTCATATTCAAAGATATAATAATTATATAAAATTAAAAAATAAAATAATAAATTTGAAGCTGAAAATAATATTTTATAGAAGACCAAATTATCCCTTCAATATTAATGGACTCTTCTTCCCATTTGCCACCACCACCCGCACAACGCTCAATAGTCAGCCAGTCAGGCACTTCTTTTCCCCTCTCTCACCATTATCTCTGACTTTTTATCACCATTGTCAATTATCTCATTTTCACATTCTTTTTTTTTCTTTTTTTAAGAAAAGGAAAACACGACAAAGCAGGATAAATAAAATAAGTTAAATCTAAGCACAAATTCATCATTTCTCACACCCATTTTCCAAGATATGCTTTTACAATTAACAACATAACAAAGTTCCAAACTTAATAATAAATTATGACATAATATGGAGTTGAGGAAAGAAAATTAAAAAAAAAGATTTCAAACTGAATACAATCAATGCACACAAAGATGATGGCTAGAGAGCAAGGAGAAGGGGCATCCAGTAAGGGCGAATGCGAATAAGAAAAAATAGATTAAATTTTATATGTCTTGGTGATACATTGAAACCTTGCCTTTTGGAAAGGGAGTGATTATGTCAAATTCTTGATTTGAATGCAAAGTGCAGTTTCTTCATATAAACTAAAGGTAGGGCACGACTTAAGCCAGGATACCCCTTTATTTTTCACAGTAAACTCTTTGCATGATAAAAATCCAAAAGAGGGGATGGTGGTGGTGGTGCTACTTCTGGAAAAGGGGGGTGGCGGGAAAGGTGAAGAAAGGGGTTAGTGAAAAGGGGTTGGGTTGGGACAAGAAATTAAAAACTAAAAAAAGGTTAATCTAATATAATTTTAATATATTTAAGTGAGGACTATAACAAAATCCAAAAGAAGGTGGAAGCAAATTATCCACCTCCATTTTGTTAATTAAGCTTAGCTTTATGGACGCTTGAAGAGTTGTTGGGGCAATCAAACCAAAGCATTAATTTCCTTTGTAGTTTCCAATTTCTGATTTGTGAAGGAAAAGCTAAAAGTTAAAAATTGAAATTTTGAGTTTTCAATTTTTTTAATTTTTCCTTTAAATTTGAAACTGAAACTGGAAGGCAAAGCAAATCAGGCTAGTTGCATGCAATGATTAGGAGCCTCCACCAGTTGCCTTGTGACTTTTTATTACAGAGGGACCTTGATTGAAAGAGCTTGCCATATGCAACTTGGTGTTGACTGTTGACTAATCCGTGCAACTTTTAACGTTTCAATGTGTTTCTCGCTTGGTCCCCGGCTGCATTAATTCCGTCTCCAATTTTATTTGACCTGCTAACTGGTGAAAAGATAATAATATGTTCCCATTACATTTGGGACCTTTTTAATGACCCTCACTTAATTATAATAAAATTATCAAATTAAACTTTTTATTTTTAATTCCTCCTTTCAATCATCCCTTCTCTTCTTCTTCAACTACTTTCTTCCGGCCTCTATCATTCTCTCTGTAGGAGTCTATGGCACCTAGCATCATCCTTTTCAACAAGACCCATGAACAACAATCATCGATTCCATGTCAACAAGAAACAAAAAGGGAAGGAAAACAAAAAATTGGAACTCCCTAAAAGCTATCCTTTTTGGGTAGATCCAACGTAACCATAATATCTATGTAGTGAACCACTATGGGGTTTATTTGATAGACCAGATTAAAATTGAAAGCATCTTAGTCCTCTCTCTTATTTCTTTTGGATGCTCTCAATTCTTTTCCCCATCTTATGTTGAGGTATTTGAAAATTTTACGACCAAAAGGATTCTAGAATGGTGCATCTGAGCTAGCAATAAAATTGCCTTCTTTCTCCAAAGGTGATTGTTTAACACATCATCTACTGGTTACGTGCTTTGCATCCCAAAAAATCTAATTTAGTCAAATATTATCATGAGAATATTGAGTAAAACCAAACTCAAAAGCTCATCAAATCTTTGAGTAAAAACAACAGAGGATTGAATTGTGTGAAACTCTTAAGACATCAATGCCGGTGATAGTGCAGGCGTTGGCGGCAGGCAGAGAAGCAAGAATCAGAAATAGGTTGTGCTGAGGTGGGAAAAAGGAGGATAGTTTGGTAAACTAAAAAATATGTTTTATTATTTAATAAATATTATATATTTAGTTATTATCAACCTTAATGGTTCATTTGATTTTTTTTTATTAATCTAATGATAATAAATAGTGGACCGTTCAAATGCTTCAAAAGATAGGATGACCAAGTTATCCTCCACGCTGCTAACATTACATATATGTTGGGCCCCTTGAATGGACATACAAGATAAATGCATAAAGACTAAGAGCATGACAGTTTGTAGAAAATGCAAAGGTGCCACCTGCTCTTAATTACTTGTCGCCTATTTACTGTTTTTTTGTCTTTAGGCTATGAGATATTTTTCTTAATTTATTTAACATAGACTTTAGACGCCCTGATTTCGATGAATCGTGTATATATATATATATATATATATATATGAAATTTCAGAGTTATATAATTGTTTAATTTAGTGTTAATTAAAAATGAAAGCGACATGTCGAGTATTATGACGATTCATCGTTTATTAATTTCGATAAAAATCACTATTTTCAAATCGTGGACCTAGTTTATTTTACGTGCTCAAACCTTATGTGTTGTGCCGAGCTGGCAATGTAAGAGGAAATATATAATTTTAAATGTATTAACTATTAATCCATGACAAGATGTGCGCGTCCATTACCATTTCTACACCATTATATAATAACCCGGTTGAATTAATGCGCTACCCTCCTTAAAAGTGCACCTTAACTCGCAAGTCGCAAAGCAAATGATTAATCATCCTACGTATGTCGACTTGTTCCTGTAGATTTGAGGGGCCTCTGCCTGTGCATTGTGCGAGGCCATTGGCCATCTGTCTTTTGGGTTACAACTTTTTGTTTTATCAATTTGTCGTTACAAAATAAAAAATAAAAAAAGAAAGGCTGTGACCATTAATGAAGTTAAACCTTAATTTTTCACATCCTGCTATGATCCAATTCCAAATTCTCGATTTTTTTTAGGTATGTTGTAACAGTTAAATGTTCAGAAATTAAGAAGGGTGGAACATGGAAGTACATCTTTTTACTAAAAATAAATATTTTAAGGACAGGTAACAAATAAAAAAAATTAAATATGTTAAATTACACTCTAGAAAGTAGTAAATGATGTTAAATAAAATATGACCATTAAGGTCTTCACTTCAAGAATTAAACTGATCGCTAAATGTTTAAGCTAGAGCTCCACTTGTGCTATGTCTCATGATTAAAAGGTTTTTTCTTTTGTTTTGTTTTGTTTTTTTTTTTTGTAGTGTAGAGGTTAGGTTTTTGGTAAACGAAAAGGAAGACTGGACACGATGTTTTGGGCTAGGTAGTACATGCTAAGAGTCAGGCTCAATATGACCCAATTTGTAGGTGTCAACAATCAGAAAACAGCTATTTCGTAATCTGAAAAGAAAAAGGAAATGGGCCTACCGACAAGATCCAAAAAAGGCCATTCAACAAGACGATGAGCGTGTCTAAGTGGAGTGTGAGACAATGACATATTCTTTCGAACAAAGATAAAAACAAAAAAATAATAAATAAATAATGACAATGACATTTTCTTTTACCTAAAATGTCATAATTTTCCAATTATAACAAAATATAATTAGTTTTTAATTATGCTTTCATATTAAAAAAAGCATTTAATTATCCTTGTATAAGGAGGTGTAACAAAACAATTTGCATCTTTACAAAAATAATGTTTATATGCTCATAGAGTAAATCTCATAAAACAAGGGATGGGTTAGTAAGGTTAAAATCAAATTTGAATTCGCTGATTTTTAGATCGATTTAATTTTTGAAATCAAAACCCAACCTTTAATGACTCGATTAGTGACAAAGTCAACCTAACCTTTAAACAACATGTAGTCTTTGACCATTATACATATTAAAGTTATGAAATTTTTCAAGTAAGAAATAAAATTTAAGAAATATTTTATCATATATATTTAAAAACAAACTATATCAATATAAAAATAATGTTAAATTATATAAATATATTAATTGAAATTATTCATATAAAATTTTATAATTTATTACAAATTATATATATATATATATATCTATAATACTTATTGATTTAAGGTAATGCACAAGGAAATATATGAACTTTTGTTAAAAAAATATAGGGTAAAATTTTGATATCACTAAATGGCTTCATTAGTAGATTGGTGGACTGGCGGATTATGAACACTCTAAAAAGAATCATAGTGAGGCCCGAGAGTTGAGATTTAGTAGGAGGTTATACAACTACTCTTGACTCAGTCTATAATCAGTTAATCATCCAATTTCTTTTTACGAGAATGTGTTTTGAAAGAAAAAAGTATTTGGTTACACGAATAATTTATTTTTAAAAAAATAAACTAATAAGGAATATAAATTACTTGAATCATTGAGCTTCAAGATCGCGGACTCGACGATTTTATGTCGTCAATATCTAAATAATGGAAAGCCCATAGATTCATAATAAGATATGATTTTTGCTCCAACTTGAGAAGTATGCATAATGTGTCCACGCAATGCACAGATCTGGGTCAAAGACAAGTGGTGCCCACAGCATGCCAAATAAATTAACAATAAACACTACTGTATAATTGTCAATAGGAATAGATGCTAGAGTAATGGAGTATGTGTCAAAATAGCGTGTTAAGAATATGAAAGAAAATGAGAACAAAATACAGAAATCATAAACAGGGAAAAAGTATATGAGATGTTTATTTTACTAACATGTCACTTAATTCGAATATTAAGAGTCAGGTAAAACCTCTGACTGCAGACCTTTTTTTTAACATTTTAAAAAATTTTAAAATATTTCCTCACCCAATATATAAAAGTCTATTTCAGAGTATGGTTAAACTTCAAAGTGAAAATCCCTTTTAAGGGTGTTTTTTTTCATACAAATAAGTCTTAGAATCAAACCATATTTTCCTTTCACTTGGATCAATACCTTGTTGATATTATTTATTAACAATTTAATGTAATGTATGTAATAATTATATCATATAATAGTCTAAATTCCAACCACCATTAATATTATCTTTAAATAATAATGATATGTTGGAAAATTCCAGTCGTCTATTTTCATAGTATATAGTTATATACCTAGCTCTAATAAAATGTATAAAAAAACTTATTATGTTAAAAAAGAGTAATATTATCTGTTCTTAAACCATCATGTTAATATTGAATAAAAAATACTAAGTAGTAAAATTTAATTTAATTTAATTTATTTGCAATATAAATAATTAACAATTTTCATTTAATATTTTCAAAAGTCATTAAGAGAATTATGAAAAAAATGAGATATACTTCATACATAAAAGCGGCTGGTAAAGAAAACTACGACAATGTAATTGGCACATGGCAAATTAGTCTTCTACCGCTAGCGACCAACATGATACGGCATTAACTGCTTGGTTTTATACTTTTTATCATCATCATAATTCTTTAACTAAATCTCACACATTTTTCGTTTGACTAGTTGATGTTTCGACATACTGCTGACCTGGTCATCAAAATTCAAAAGAGAATGGAGGGCACGAGATATTTAGATGTTTTAGGAGGTCTTTTGGAAGAAAAAAAAACTTTGGTAAACAGAGACGATTTCCAAATGTATTTATGGCAAAAAAATTTTATACATGATATCAAATCAAATGATATACAAAATATCAACAAAATGTTTGTCCGATAAAAAGGCATTCAAATCTCTAAATATATGGTCTTAAGTTTGATTTTGAAATTTATCCGTGTAAAAACATTATTAGAAAGGGTTCTCATTTAAATTAAGACCATGTCTCAAAAGATTAATTTGAGGAGATATTAGGGATAAAAAGTAATTGTATATATAGATTTTTTTTCATGTGTACAAAAAAAAATGATTTATAGAATAGGCGTTGTGTACATGAACACTTCAATTAAAGCATGTCATTCACATAAAAAAATATATATATTTTAATTTATTTTTTGATTGAATAAGTTGAAATTTTTTTTACTAATTATTAAAATTATAAAATACTTTTCTATTATTATTATTATTATTTAACTAAATTATTTCAATTACATGATTTGTATTAAATACTCATTTTGTCCACTTACAATAAATTTTTAAAAAATCAGTAAAAATTTAATATATTAAAAATTCAATGTATCCAAATATAAAAACACAAATTTTTATTTAAATATATTAAATTTTGAAAGTATTAAACTTTTGTTGATTCGCTGTAAGATAATTACAAGGTACTAGTAAATATGAAAGTTATGGCCCTGACTTCGAGAGCGTGACAATTAAGTTATAATTTGGCCAATAAGATGGCGTGGCGTAGCGTAGCGCCACTGGATGCAGCAGCCCAATATGAGCCACATGCACACAAATGACTGGGGATGCTGGTTTCTGGTGTTGGTAGCAAGCAACTCATTCTAAAGCCTGAACCGAATTAAAAGAAATTATGAATTTGTTTTTTTACGAGTGTCTTAAAAGTATTAATTAGAAAAACTGAAATTTAAAAAAAAATTGTATAATCTCTGCTTTTCTATTTTGTTTGATGTTGAAAAGAGAGAAAGAAAATACAGGAATATTACAAAGATAGAGTTCACGAGGCATTAAAAAGTCGAAAACAGAGACTTCAATCATCAGATTTCATAACACGAAAGAGGAAAAGAAAAGACAGCCCCACCACCGCCGGGATTTTTCAGTTTTAATTTTCAGAGTGACAGGTGAAAGAAAAATGGCCGTCTCGTGTTACATCTTACTCCTCACTTGAACGTGTCTTTTGACTCTTCCAACGGATCAATGAAAGGAAAGTACCAACAACTGTTTCCATGGAAGCTTAAATATATTTTTTTCTTAAAATAAAATATAACTAATCATTGACCTACTATTTACAATTTTCTAAGTTATTTTTTTTAAAAAATGTTTTGCTCCTTATTATTTTAATTTTGATAGATATGAATATTTAAAAGCATGTATTAAATACTTTTAAATATTTAAAAAGAAAAAAATTATACTAACCTCTCTTAAAATTTAATATAATTACATTTAACACTATTTTATTTTATAAAATAACGGAATTAATTAACATAGTAATCATATTTTGGATACTATACCCCTTATATTGCAATGGGTATGGTGAATATAATATGTGGGGGATCTTTCTTTTGTTTTCATGTATAGACAATAAATAGGATAAGTGACAAATATACATAAAATCTGTAATTATGGGGGAGTTACCCTAGATTATTCCTTTGATATACTATTAGTGCATTAGTATTTGTTTTTAAGGTAATTATGGTGTATGTACGATCATTTAACGCAGAAATTAAAGCCCTTTTTAGGGAGAGATCTTTTTTTTTTTTTTCTGGGTCGAGTTAGAGAGATATCCTTATTTAGTGTTGGGAAGTGAGGTTGATCTTAAAGATTAATACATATTCAATGATAAAATGACATCTCAACTAAAAATAAAAGTTAAATATGAGTTATAATCGAAATATAATTTAATTAATGAATAAGGAGTGTATCACATGACGTTACATATACATGTTAAAATTTATCGTAAAACAATTCAGCTGAATGTATAATTTAACAATAAATATTTATTCCTCTCAATTTTTATATAAAATAACTCTCTCAATCTTTCTTAAGTATGGTCAAGTGCTCAACTTTAGGGTCTCTCGGAGGAATTTAGAATCACATGATTAGGAGAACCGAATCCCTACTACAGGAATCAATGTGTTTTATTGGTATAAAGCTAATTTATTGTTGGAAATTGGAATGCGCTTGAGCTAAAATTTACCAAGATGGACTGGACTTATTTTGCAAAATAGCAAATATCAATTTAGAAAAGGAAAAAGAAAAAAAGTTGACAGGGTCAAGTCGATGCTGGTCCATAGTCGGGTACTATTAAAAGCAAACCGGGTAGCAAGCAACACGCGCCACCCATGCGAGTGGGTTGATGAGTAAACTTGAATAGTGAAACAAATTTGGTACATTATGAGCGCTGCAACGTTATTGGGTGTGTATTAAATGGAATAAATAGCAACACAAAAAATAAATAAATAAATAAAACAGAAATATTGATAATGAAACTATAAAATTGACCAATCCCCGGCGGCAATGGCATATATTTTTTTGGCCTGGCGGACCACTTTCCAAAACCCCCCCCCCCCCCAAAAAAAAAAAAAAACGAGTGTTTCTTCCATCGTCTTTAAGAAAACACAAGACAACAAACACAGAGAGATAGAAAGAGAAACCCAGGCAGAGAAAGACACACACAAAGAGAGAAGAGAGAGAGAGAGAGAGCGCTTCCAGAGAAAAGTGATTTTTCCCCTTAATTTATTATTATTATTATTATTAATGTTAAAAACGATTCAGATTATTTATCTCAGCGTTTTGCCCTAGATCTTTCTTCTTCATCCATTCGTTTCTGCTTTCTCTGAGATCCTTCCATTCAATCCTCGATCTTCCCTTCCCTTCAGCTCAACCTTCTATTTCAGGTACTTCCTCTCTTTCCCCATTGCTTCCACAGAGAGAGAGAGAGAGATTTTGATTTGGAATTATTGTGGCATAATTGTGTGGGGGTTACAGTCTAAGGAAAGGAACGGTTTTCTTCTTTTTTATTTGTTTATTTTGTTGTTTGTGTGTTTATAAATTATTATCAGGTGAGAATCTGAGATTGTTTAGTGTTTTGCAAGATATTTCTTTTTCAATTGTTCCGTTTTCTAGTACTTTCTCGCTTACCAAACAGGGTGGGCTTCTTCCATATCTATTTCGATTTTGACCCGTTGGGTGTGTCGCAATTTGAAGTTTCGAAACTGTACTTTCGAAGTTCGGTGTCTGTTGTTGGTAGGAAATTTATGTTCCAAGTTGTTTTTGTAGCCGTTGGGCTACTCCAAAGACTTCAAATCGATTGGCGGTGTTGTTAACTTGAAGTAATCTTCAGAAAATTTATGGTTTTTCTGCATGTTTGGTGCATTTTATTTTTATTTTTATTTTTATTTTTTGGGTTGGTTTTATCTCTGGAACATTCATCCTTGTTCCTGAATGAGACAATCGGAGTAAGAGTGGTTGTTCTTTTGCTATTGAGTGGATTTAAGAGGTCGAGTTGTTTGCTAATGCAATTGCTTCATGTGTCTTTTATTTTTTTATTCTTTCAGATTTTTCTGCATCAATCTATTTGAGGTTCATTTGTGGATGTCAATATTGATTTGTGTGTGTTCGAGGAATTGAGGGATGGTGAATGTTGATGAAATGGTGATTTGTTAGAGTTGAAAACTGCAATGCATTTTACTTAGATGAAGACAGCAAAAGGTTGGCGTCTAAGCATGGGGATATGCAGATATTGCCAGGGGCT
The DNA here is from genome assembly GCA_030441495.1 of Dalbergia oliveri. Classification (NCBI taxonomy): domain Eukaryota; kingdom Viridiplantae; phylum Streptophyta; class Magnoliopsida; order Fabales; family Fabaceae; genus Dalbergia; species Dalbergia oliveri. The sequence continues at coordinate 50,221,114 of JAMLFY010000001.1, read as the reverse complement.
GCCACGTCCTCCCATGAAGAAGCCAATGTGGATTATTGTCTTGGTTTTATTTGTATGTGTCTTTCTAATATGTGCTTATATCTACCCGCCACAAAGCAGTTCAGCCTGTTATGTGTTCTCTTCTAGAGGGTGTAAGGGTATTTCCGACTGGCTTCCACCTATTCCTGCAAGAGAATACACAGATGAGGAGATTGCATCACGTGTTGTGATTAGGGATATTTTGAACTCACCACCAATTGTCTCAAAAAACCCAAAAATTGCCTTCATGTTTTTGTCACCAGGTTCTCTTCCATTTGAAAAATTGTGGGACAAGTTTTTCCAGGTAAGAACTTGTTACTTCTCTATTTAGATTTGTTCAATCTCTTTTCTCTCACTTTATAAGACAATTAATGTATTATCTGCTTTGAAATATGTAAAATCTGTACTGGTAGAAAGATGGCCAGTTTAATGGTGTAGTTGATGTTCTGCACTTTCTTTTTGTAAAATAAAAAAATAAAAGAGAAATGGTTTCTTGCATTTTGAAAGGACAATAGGAATTCCTATAGGATTGGACAAACTAATACATTAAAAGGTCAATGTGTCTAGTTACAATTGGACAAATTGGTACATGAAATAGTCAATGTGTTTGGCTACAATTTGTAGCTAGATACATTGACTTTTTAATGTTCCATTTTGTCCAAATGGACATTTAATTGGGGACCATGGGAGTGTGTCTTTGGTTTTTATTGTATCTGTAGTGCTTGTTAAAAGAAGCATCAAGTTGTTTGGAATTGGTTGACCTTGGGAATTTCACTCCTTCTGTTGTCAAAAAACTGAATTGGAATGGTTAACAAGAGGAGCTGTTTATTGCTCCCTTAGCTGGCACTGATGCTTTGCGTGAAAATTGTTATTGGTCTCTCTCTTTCTGTTGGGAAATGATGGACAAAAGAAATTTTTGCATGATTTAACTTAATTGGAATGGTCCATGATTCCAATTAAGTACTGTACAACATTACATTTGAAAGTAATGGATTATGTGATGGGTATTGCTAGTTCTTCCAACATGGCTCACATTCCTTTAGCTGTGTTAGGTGTTCTTGGAAATGTTTTTGTGACAATGATGTTCTGTCTCCCCCTTGGTCACTTACTCTAGAGTGCTTTTTAATTTTTACTCCCTCCATCCTTGAATAATTGTCCATTTCAAAAATTTTCTTTGTTTAGAAATAATTGTTCATTTGAAAAATTTAAGTAGCATTAATTATTTCTTTTCAATGATACCCCTATTAAATAATATTGGAGGAGGAAAGAGATATAGTGGAGTAAGGGAGAGAAAGAAATATTAAAAAAGAAATAAGGGCAATTTGGTAAATTAATTTTAACTTTTTCTAACTTTGATGTTTTCTCAATCATTTCCTTAATTCCAGTGCACATTTGAAACTGGACAATTATTTAAAGCTGGAGGGAGTAGTATTTAATCCTTATTCTTTCTATTGCCATAAACATATAAGTTATAACAAGGGATGTGAAATGCATTTTATTAACGAACTCTTGATAAATGTATAGAAATGAATGAACAGCCATAGTTTGTTTATTATTTCATCAGCTGGTACTTGGTTGTCTTTGATTCTGAATCCTGTTTATGTTTTAGTGTGCATTTACATGGAAGATGCTCTTCTGATCTTCTCCTTTGTGCAGGGTCATGAAGGGAAGTTCTCTGTTTATGTGCATGCATCCAAGATTAAACCAGTTCATGTGAGCCGGTATTTTGTTAATCGGGATGTACGCAGTGACCAGGTGCGTAATGCCTTTAGTTTACTTATCATTTGTGAATTGTACTGTCTTGTATGTTTAAATGTATGTTTGCTAATGCAGATTATAGATAGGTTAAATGAATGTGACTTTATGGCAATTACACACACACACACACACACACACACACACATATATGTATTGAAAAATTCCTGAAATAGTTGCAGAATGTATTTATAACTTCAGCCGTGTTAGTTCTAATGATAGCATTAGTGATATCAAGTGTAATTGTCTGTTGTTTTAATTAATATGTATTTTTCCAGTTTGTGGCCCTTGTAATAAGAAGTCATCTTGTTGCAGGTGGTGTGGGGCAAAATTTCTATGGTTGATGCAGAGAGACGGCTATTGGCAAATGCTCTTCAAGACCCTGACAACCAGCAATTTGTTTTACTTTCTGATAGGTAATGGGCTATTAGATTACTTTTAGTTATGTTCTTGCTAATTAGTATTATTGAGATTAGTTTCTGATTTATTTGTATTGGTTTTGCAGCTGTGTGCCACTGTATAATTTTGACTATATTTACAACTATCTGATGTATACAAATATCAGCTTTGTTGACTGGTATGTCAAGAAGTATTACATGTTGTCCCTCTATGGGTTTTTCTTGAGTTGATAGCTCTTCTCTTCTTTCTGCTGTCAATTTGACATCCTTTCCTAATGCAAGCGTCCTTTGTCTTATTAGCTTTAAGGATCCTGGCCCTCATGGCAATGGCAGGTATTCAGAACACATGTTACCTGAAGTTGCGGTGAAAGACTTTAGAAAGGGTGCTCAGGTATATTTTTGCTGAAGTCATTAACTCAAGGATGCAAAGAATGTGACATTTAAACAGAATATCTTTGCTACATATTTTGCAATAGTACTTTTCACTGGATTCCAGCTGAATAGACAGAAGTTGGCATCATTCTGTTACCTTTGTGTCATTTATGTATTAGCTCATCAAATGTTACACATACCATTATAAAATTCAAGGATATCAGTACCCTTTAATTGTTTGTGATTAAGAATTAGCCACATGTCTCACTAACTTGAATTATTAATACTCTTGTATTGATAGGTACTTCAGTGCCTATCAATCCACATTTTTCGTCATAAATTTTCATTTGTATTTGATATAAAAACTATAAAAGATATGTTAATGGACTTGAAAAAATAATTCAATATAATAAAGAGAGACCAAAGGTAGTTATGAAGGGAAATCCCCTTTATATATTTTATAGATTTATAAAACCCATTATTAAATCACAACCACTGAATTCAATATATTGTTCTTTTTAAACATTTGCCAGCCACGTAGATTTGTATTCACCTCATTGTTTAACTTCTTCTGCAGTGGTTTACTATGAAGCGGCAGCATGCTATTTTAGTTATGGCTGATAACCTGTATTATTCAAAATTTCGGGCTTACTGTCAGGTGAAGTTGTTTTCAACATTCTTATCGTTGTTGAATATTTATGATTTTCTGTCACTGTTTGTTGAATTTGACCATATTTAGTTCTCCTGTAGATAGTTTAGTCATCAAGCCAAGCAAATTGTGTATTCAAGATACTGGGCTTCTGATTATATGGCTATTGCGTGTACTCACTCAAATTATTTTTTAAGCAATATATGTATTTTCATCTGTTACTTCTTTTAAGAATTCTTTTAATAATATCCTTTGAAAACTTATGCTAGATGTTAAAGTGTCGGTGTTGGTCCTTTATTGTACCCTTGAAAAGGTATGCATACTTGTCCTGTACAGGTATGACGTGCCAAACTAATTGTAAAACAAAGGGCAAAGTGAAATGCCAAAAGCTTGTCTACCTTTGATGTTTTTAATATCATTTTGAGTGCCAGTTGTTCCTTGCGTGAGGTGATTGGACCATCTATACTTCATTATGGTTATTTCAGTTTTAAATTCCATTAGAAAGGAAAACACCCTATTTACCCAGGCCACTGCCAATGTGAGAATGATCCACATGTAGTAATATCTCCCTGGTATTATGAATGCAATATTAATGCAAGGTTTCTTGATATCACAGCCGGGTTTGGAGGGCGGAATTGCATTGCTGATGAGCACTACCTGCCGACCTTTTTCCAGGTTAGAAATTCAACTGTAATGCAGATTTTTTTTTTTTTTTTTTCTGTTTTAACAATTTTCAGCCTTTAGCTAATTGGGCTATGTCTGTGGTTTAGATGGTTGATCCTGGTGGAATTGCAAACTGGTCTGTTACACATGTTGACTGGTCTGAGAGAAAGTGGCATCCAAAGTCATATAGGGCTCAGGATGTTACATTTGAGCTTTTGAGGAATATTACGGTATAGTTCCATTACTTCTGTAATTGATACAAAACCTATATTCATTCATTTTATGCGAGGAATGAAGGAACTAGTTAGAGGCTGACAGGGATACGAGGCCTAATTGGCCATTGAATCTGACATCATCAGGTGTCCTAGTTTAGTGATTGGGACTGTTGCCAGTTGAGTTACAGGCTTATTGGCAATGCAATCCACATTACATGCTTAGCTATTAGAAGCACCTGCGATGCTGATCTAAAGTAAAAATGCAATTTCATTTTAACCATGACAGTTTCCTCTTAGTGTGAAAATTGAATGCAAACTGACTTTAAATGGTAACACACAAGAAAAAAATTTAAAAGAAAGTTCCTTAAAAGTAGGTGGGAGGGTATGTAGTGGGCTTTTGGGGTTAATTTGTAATGACTTTGTGTGGTACTATTCTCTTAGTTATAGCAAAATTATAGTAAAATTAAATATAGTGGTGTTAGGAAAAGCAAAACAGACATCAAGTGTTAGAATGCCCTTTCCGTAATAATAGTTTATTTTTATATTGTTCTTGTAGTTTAGCTTACTGTTGTGCAACTGAGCAAGTTCTGTTGACTTACGGTTGCCTTTTCTATTGTTTTTTAAGTTACATGGATATTGACGATAATTCTTATATTTGCAGTCCATTGATGTTAGTATCCACGTCACCAGCGATGAGAAGGTATGCTATATGAGAGTTTTGCTGTTCTGTTTTACTGAGAATGAAATAACCAGCCAGCTTGACAAATTATCTTGTCTTTCTACAGAGAGAAGTGCAACATTGGCCTTGCTTATGGAATGGGATTCAGAAGCCATGTTACCTCTTTGCTAGGAAATTCACTCCTGAAACACTGGATAAGTTGTTGCATCTATTTTCCAATTATTCAACACCTTGAGGCGGCTATTTTGATCGATTCTTTGGTCGGAGAAGTTGTTGCTCTCGGCCCCATCTTGCTTTCTCATACGGCATGAGAGTTGTAAATTGCAGCATTATTGAGGCTTGATCGCCCTGCCAGCCACAGATATCCGGTGTATGTTAAACTGGCATTGCAATGTGGCTTAATACGTGGACAGGAGGCTAACGATTTAGTGTTACTTCCTTGGGGATGGATAGATGACTCCACTTATTTTTGTTTCCTTCCATTCTGGGGTAATCTGAATTTTCCAATTACATGACAAATTTTGGGGGGATCATATCAGCTCATCTTGTGATTGTTGATTTTTGTAAAACTTGCAAATTATTTAGATGAAAATATAACACGTTACTGTCCATTCAGAAACTTAAAAGTGGTCAATTCCTTATGCGGAACTCTGATGTTATGTTGCTGGCCTCTTGGTCAGTATTAATTTGTTTATAAACTATGAATTTGAAATTTACCACGAGGATGTGTAATTTCAAAGTTAAAATAGCATCATTTGAGACACTTAGGGCATGTTTGATTTTATTTTTCAGTTTTTTAGATTTTTTTAAAGAAAATATTAAAAATTTTAAAAATTATAAATTTTTATTTTTATTTTTTATTTTTAATATTTTTTTTATAAAATTTAAAAAATAAAAAGTGAAAGCTGAAACCAAAAAGACTTTTAATTGAAGAATGAGTTTCTTTAATTTAGTTGGTACTGAATCAGCGGATCAACGTACCGGATACTGATAATTCCTCTTTGGTGAGGATGACAAAAATTAAGGAATTTGATCTTCAATCATAATTTATAGTAGAATAATTATAATTTTTAATAAGTGATTCAGGACTATTAATTTATTGGACTAAAGTGGCTAATATGTTGCTACTTATAGTTCCTAATCCACAATTTGATAGAATTGTGTTACTTGTTATTATTGTGACTTGATGTGTAAAGTTTCGTTCAAAGTTTTAATTTTAGACGAAGGGCAATATTTATTCATTTATTATATCGAAAATGAGACCGAACTTGTTCTCTTATGAGATTTTTTATTTTGTCCACTCACACACCCACACGTGTGCACATCTGTCAAGAAGGCTTCTTGCACTGTGCCAAAGCCTCAAATTGTCATTTCACTCTCTTTTTTTGGTGAATACAGCCCTTAAGTGATGCTGCGCAGTTTGGTCAGGACTGGCAAGTTTGTTTGCCGGTAAAAAAAACCCATTAAGTACATGTATGCTGGTAGCCTCCACTTTATTTTGGGTAGCCCAAGAAAGAGGTTATAGTGTGCAGTTTGTTTATGGGTTCAGTTATGCACTTATCCATTATCATGAGAAAGATGTTGTGCCAGATTATTCTTCATATTTTTCATAAAACATATGCAATTTGCTTTTAATAACAGTGTTTATAGAGTTTTTTTTACCAATATAAAACAAATAAATTCATATATTATATATACACCCTGATATTAAAAGTGTTATACATTTGTCCTATTTTTATTTTAATAGAAATTGGTTTAAACCAATTTAGTGTAAAAATAACTCAGGGATGTGCATTTACTCACAAATCAGCTTAAATGGATTTGGTGCAAATCGTTTAAACCAATTACGGTAGCATGTCACTACGTGTCTGGGTAAAAATCATTCAAACCAATTCTAAAATTCTAAAATCGGTTTAATTCTCACTAATGCGTGTCAACTGAGTCATTCGCATTGTTTATACAAAAAAATGTTCGGTCAAATAGTATTTGATTGAAAATGCTTTTATGTGAGAAAGCAACTTTCGTAATAGGTACGAAAGTGTTTTATTAGTTTTTTATTTTTATTTTTTTGATATTTTGATATTACTAAAGTGTTTGATTAGTTAACATTTGTTGGAGTTTTTTACATATATAAAATTAAAATATTGTGACATTATATATCTGTCAGGATTGAAAAGAATTACTCAAATGTCCTAATTCAACTCTAATAATCTCTAGAAAGCTCTATTTTAACTCTAACAAAATTGAGGAAGCCACATCTATTGATGGAGCCTTGAGGCGGGCAGGGTTTTGGTATGTTGCACAGATGGTTCCCGTTTAATAAAGTAGGCGTTATAATAAGATGGTGGAGCCACATCCATTGATGGAGCCTTATCTGAGGCAGACAAGGTTTTGGTATGTTGCACAAATAGTTTCGTTTATGATTATGACGGCGCTCATTAGTGCACTTGTTGAGCGATGGAGACCTGAGTCACACACTTTCACCTACCCTATGGAGAGTGTACCATAGGCTTAAGGATGTTGCATTTCAGCTAGGGTTGCGTGGATGGACAGGTTGTGAGTGGTTGCATAGGTGCATGTAAGAAATTTTATGGGGGCCGCAATGTATAGACACTATGTTAAGAGTTGCGTGCAGTCTTGCTACATCAGCAAATCTTGGGATCTCCTGTGAACCTACCTTGGTTGGTCAAAATGCGGAGGTTATCAAATCGGTTTAACCAATTTGTGCATTTAATTTCAATGCATGATCTTTTTACACAAAAATCGGTTTAACTAGATTTCCATATAATACAAATCAGGACATTTGAGTAATTCTTTTCAATCCCAACGGATATATAATATCACAATATTTTAATTTTATATAGGTAAAAAACTTGAAGAAATGTTAACTAATCAAACACTTTAGTAATATTAGAAATATCAAAAAAATAAAAATAAAAAACTAATAAAACACTTTCGTATTGGATTATGAAAGTTGCTTTCTCACATAAAAGCATTTTCAATCAAATACTATTTGACTGGACATTTTCAATATAAACAATGCGAATGACTCAGTTTGACATGCATGAGTGAGAAATTGATTTGAACTGATTTTTGATCTAATCTGACACATCCTGACATGTTATAAGAATCGGTTTAAACAATTTGCACCAATTGATTTAAGTCGATTTATGAGTAAATGCACATCCCTATAGTTATTTTTACACTAAAATTGGTTTAAATCGATTTCTATTAAAATAAAAACGGACAAATATGTAATACTTTTGATAAGGGTATATATATAATATATGAATTTATTTGTTTTATATTGGTAAAAAAACTAGTGTTTATAATTGAATTAGTCATTTTGAAAAATTTAATTTTAATATATGTGCCCAAACATATGTATGTGATTTTTGTACACAATGTCTAAACTAAGCTTAAATGGTTCCTAGCATAGAGCAACCGTGTACTACAGGAACCAATGAAAATTAGCAGTTTAGTTACTAATAACATAGATTCTTTTTCAATCACAAACTGAATCTAAATCTGATTTGAAATTTCTTTTCTGGAAGAATAGATGCTCCACGCTTTTTCCTCATACTATCAAGAAGGTAATGCAGAAAAGTCGAATACCGTCCAACTAAAACTAACATACTCGTGTGCCAAAAAGGGCAAAAAATAAATAAGTAAATAACGAAGTCAAATATTTTTGAGAATAAACATGTTCTTTTATTTTTTTGATAAAAAGGAACTTAAACATATTCTTACAAGTGGATTAATGATTAGTACAGTGACATTCCCATAATAATTTTCAGGAATGGTTCATATGTTCTGCAATAAGTGGCTTCACAGTGTGAGGCGTTTTCATCAGTAGTAGATGAATATAATCACAAAGTTAGATATGTCAGCCTGAAAAAGAGAAAGGTGCTTGGGAGATTAAGAAACGTTAATCGATTTCATTAAACTTTATTAGATCAGTAATAAACGAGAAAAATAATCCTCCAACCCAAAAATAAAAAATAAAAAACAGACCTACTTAAAGTATATATATATATATTGTTCATTAACCTGCCTAAATATATAGCATCAGTAAACCATTTAATGGGGTGCAATGAAGAAGCTCTTTAAGAGTCTCATATGAGAGGAGAGGGCGTAAGGAGGAGACACCGGTAACTCCATTTGTCTTTTTCGGGAGATGCGGCAAGTGGTCCCGGCTCAAATCTACTCTCTCTACCCCTTCATGCAAGCCACTTGAGCAAACTAAAATAGTGACCTATATTGTGAGCTTCGATCATATTTCATATGCTCTCATATTTCACTTCATTGCATGCACTTGATCTTCATTAATTTTTTGTATTTATAGACACTGGCCAGAAAGACCATTGGAAAGAATAGAATCCCATCATCACATAACTGATAAAGACATGCTGCCTTCTTATCCGAAACCATTGTTCTATCGGAATCAATTTCCTTTTCGGTACGTGTAAGGTATTAGAACAAGCAAAAGTTGACTTAATGCATTTTCCTCCAAATGCTTAGTTGATTGTGTGATACATTATTTATACCTTCCTGGCGCTTAAAACACGCATTTGACTTTAGATTTCCCAGCCAAGATTTGATTCTGAAATCGAACAGTTTCTCCCACCACATAATAACGAATTTATATAGAAAAAGTAAAAGGGCTAGTGTGGAACCACCGTGGATGGAAAGAACTACATGTCCACAGAAATCTGTTGTACAGATTAAAAATTCAATTGATTGTATAATTAAGTAAACTTGTAGTGTCATAGTGTATTTTACAAATCAATCTTCTTTACTACCAACATGACTACTCTTACTACTTAATCATCAATTAATTCTGTAGTAGGCTTTCTTTTGCAAATTAGCATACGTCCAGCTCACCTCTGAATCTTAAGAAACTGTGTTTCCTTGATTCGAGATCTGATCTTAAGGACACTTGAAATAAATATTCAATGATGTATTAAATATATTTTTGACGGATGTAAGTTTGGCACGTATGCCTATTATATATAAACAATTATGAAAATACACTATTTATCATGTATGTCTGTGTCATGTCATGTGATTCACTGATTAGCGTCCTGATGTTATGGCTTTTTGCCAGTCGTGTATGTGCAGTATCACTGTGTTAATCAAATAGCCCAATGATGGAGGTTCACTTATAATAAATTAAATGTTGTAAGCCCTAGGCAAGTTTATGGGTCTCGGGCCCCCAAAATATCTGGTACATGCTATGGATCAGTGGCTGATTGCAAGTGACAATAATTGTGACTGCATTAATATGAAGCAATCATGAAATTAAGCCTTGTTGGAGAGCGGGAAGGAAAGAAAAGAGAAGACATTAGAGGGATTAATTAGAGGGAAAGAAGGGGTTTAAATGATTTTCCTTCCCCTCATTTGAAGAGTACTATAAAACCTCTCAAAATGAGGAAATTAAAAAGGAGAAATTATAGAGGATTTTTTTTTTTGGGAGGAGGTGTAAATAAACACTTTTCCCAAGTGTGTAGAGTCTACTGTGAATTTTTTTTTAATGTGAAACATCACTCTTTAAATTAAAATTCCACTTCGTACTTTATTATAAAGCACTAAGAGCTGTTTAGATATACTTCTCATAAAAGAGTTTTTTTTAATTAATCTTTTTAATTATGATTTTTTAAAAAAGTGAAAGTTCATTTATGTTTAGAAGTAACACTAATATGTTTGTATGTAATATATATTAAATTTTTTTATTTATTATCAAACATATTTTTTATGTCATAAAAGAAATATTTTTCTAGAAGATGAAAATTCTAGCTTCTCAAACAAATTTTTCTTTTTACTTTTTCTAGTAATTCTACTTTTACTTAAAAATGTCACCCAAACATATCAAAAAACATAAAAGATCTTTTTTAAATTTAAAAAGATATTTTTTTAATTAAAAAAAGCATCCAAACAAGCTCTAAATATATTAAAACCTCATTAAAAAGGCTATACCACATTGTGCTTTACTATGTTTTATGTATCCTATTAATGGGATATTTTTGCTAGCAGATACAGATTTGGATACACTCGATAATATTGAACATAAATTTTAAATATTATTAATTTTATATACATGCAAGAAATTTTCTCTATCAATTACATGAACATTGGACTATAGTAGACCTTTTCCTAATATAACGAGCCTAACCTATTATTTACGTACTACGGTGTAGATTTTGTGGATTCTGGGACTCTCTTAGTGCGCGCATAAGTTTTGTGCTAGTCATCTTTTGTTTTTCTATATTGCTTGATTAAAAATGGTTTTAAAAGTCGCTTCAAAAATTAGATTAGATATATGACGGACTCACCTTCGTTAGCATGGATAGTTGTGGTGTGATGTGAAATCGTTTACATGTTCTGTTATATAATCTAAAGTTGTATATAGGTTTAATTTTTATTTTACGAGGTTCTACTCTGCCAATTTTTCGGTTATAAAGAGACTAGTGTCTTCAATTTTTAGTCAATAAAAATTCGTTGACCAAGAAAGAAAGAAATAAATTTTTACCCGTATATTTTTTTATATTACTTGGACATACAAGAAATTATGTATTAATATCTATTGGTGAATATATTGCATATACATGATATGTGCAACCAATTCCTTCTATCAGTAAAATAGCTGAAATCTTAAGTTGTTAACAAAAAATTTTCCATAATTCTCCACAAAGAGATTCACATATGACTGAAATTATAAGTTATCAATATAAGATTTCTCAAGTGTCAAAAAGATGTCTACAAAAAAAAATGCTTCGTAACCAAAAAAATTGCTAGAGATATTAGTTGTCCAAATAGTTGTGGTACAATGATAGGAACAACCAATTTTTAACCACTTCCATTCACTCAAAATTTGCTTCATGTATGCCAATTGTATTACACAAATTTTGGAGCAACTTTTTATCAAGTTGTGTAGCACTACAATTAAGGAATAGAACTAATTCTACAATGTTTTCGTGTACATAACCCTTCGACTGTGTAAGTGTACGATACGTCGTTAAAATAATTTATATACATTATTACAAATGACAATATACTGATCTTACACTTAAATAACTAAAATTTACACTCATTTAAATTGCAGCCACCACTTTAGATTTTGTTTATATATCAATGTAATCAATCTACTTTGAGAGACACATATAATTCGGGTTGTGGGAACTATTTTTATGGAGAAATTCTTAGGTATTCTTAGAAAGATAAAATATTTGCTCTCTTCATTTATTGATTGAAAAATTAGCTATTGTATTAAAAATATAGGGGAAATATGAGACAATAATGACAGAACTGATGTGTCAATTAATAAATAGATCAGAATAAATTTTTCTCTTGTTCTAATGTATTAAGTATTTCTCACTTTTATGGACACTATAATTGTCCCCTCAAGAGTTTGCAAACACCATTTAGTACAGGTTTGGATTTCTGTTTGTAGCTCTACCATGCTTTGGGCAAAACTTATAGCTTTTCTTTAAAGTAAAATGCTATATCAATATAAAAATGGGTATCTAATTATGACATCCACTCTATCAATGTTGGATATGATGATAGTCTCAATTTCTCCACTCATCAACATCCAAAAGTGATAGAGTAGATGTGTCAATTGATATTCACTTTTGGTATTAAATAGGAATGCTCTTGTACGAATCATATATAGTATTCAGTTGTGCCAACTGGCAAGGGAAAACCAAGCATGATATAGTCGTCCCACTGTCCAGGCCACTCAATCTAAAGAGTGATTCATCCTTCCAAGGAGTTACAATACCTTCAACAAAAAGACTCTCAACCACCCACCTATATATCAGCAACAGATATATTTAATTTTGGCACAGTTCGCAAACCGGACACAAAACTAGTAGATTCCTGCAAACAAATCTGTAAGTTATACGACCAACTTTAAGAAATGGGAAAAGAAAACTTGGGTAAGTTCAAATAACTAGCAGTAACAAATTCAGATAAATCGATAAATTAAATACATTCTCCAAACCATGAGAGAGAGCTAAACACTCATTCTTCCGTTTGAACTAATTGTACAAGTATATAAAGTATGTTTTTCTCCACCCTTTAATTATAATACGTGGGTCTCTGGAGTTGACCAATGCAGTTAGAAAATGTAGTAAACTAGGAGATCCTATTCCAAACTAAATCATGATAAGGAGCAACCTTAGCTTCCAGTTACAATTTACACATGTTACTCTATTTTCCGCTCAAATTATATATAGTTCATATCATATGTGTTGGTGGGCTTCCCTCCTCAAGGGGCCCAACAACTTACAATATAAAAAAAAAAGAAAGAAAAAAAAAGGGAAAATCAAAAAACAAAAAAAAAAAGAAGGAAAAGGCAAAAGAATGCTACAGTGCGTTTTGAATTGAGAAATTGGAAAAACACGAAACCGTGATGGAATAGCGCCGCGTGGAGAAGAAGAAAGAAGGGCACTCTACGGTTTATCATCAAATGGGTAAACGTACTCCGTTTATCATGAAAATTTAGTATGTTGTTTTGATGTTGAGCTTGATACTTTGATATATCCTGTTAATTTTATTGCCTTCTCTGGTGGTTGTTTTGTGATACCCACATTGTGGAGTTATATGGTTGTATTTCACCTATTGGGTGAGTATTCTTTTGATTGTTGAGATTCCCTAGTGCTACTAGGAAGACTGATTGCATTACCATTAATCATAGTGGAAGTTTTTCCTGGACTAGGTCCGGATTATCCCTCTATTTGGAGGTTTTCCACATTAAAATTGCGTGTCTTTTATTTTATATTTTTGTCAAATTATTATAGTCTAGAGTATTTTTGTACTACCTATTTAATACAGGTGGGGAAAAATATTTGTTGCTTTTGCGTTGATAAAGGTTCATTCCTAAGATTTCCCTAACAACTGGTATCCAGAGCTTTGGTTATTTTTTATCTGCGGTTTAAATGGAGGAACATCAGAGGCCAAATATGATCAAGTTGAATTTCAAAAATTACTTAGTTTGGAAGACCCTCATGGAAGACATGCTATCCAGTAAGGATTTATATAATCCAATTGAGGGAGATAAATATAAGCATGTTGATAAGTTTGAAGCCGAATGGAAAGAATGAATAAAAATTACTTTGATTAGGTAGTGGTTGGATCTTAGTGTGTATCCACATGTTGACAAAGAAACTAATGCTCAGAGCATGTGACAGAAATTGGCAAATTTATATGAGAGAAATAATGTGCAAAATAAGGCATATTTGATTTGGAAGCCGATAAATATGAAAAATAAAGAAGGTGATTCAATGTCAGAGCATTTGAGTAGCTTCAGGAGATTGTTAATCAGCTAACGCCAATGAGATTACATTGTCTAATGAGTTGTAAGCATTGTTGTTGTTGAATTCTTTGACTGACAATTGGGAAGTCCTGGTTGTGACATTGACTAACTCAGCTCCAAATGAAAAGTTGACGTTATCAATGGTTAAAGAAAGCATGCTGAATGAAGATGCAGGAAGAAGAGAGCGGGGTTTGATTAGTGCCTCCACCCAGTTCAGAAGCACTTGTTGTAGAGTCACGGGGAGAAGTCAAAGTAGAAGACCTCATAATACTAATAGGTCAGAGAGCTATAGCAAGTCAAGGGGTAAGTCCAAGATAAGAAAAGAATTTATTTGTTATCATTGTGGCAAGCGGGACACATCAAGACGCATCCAGGTACTTGAAAAGAGAGAAATCAAGAGAAAGAGATGAAAATAAAAATAGTAACAATGATAAAGATACTGCTCCTGTTGCATATGATGATGTTCTTGTTCTACATCATGAGAACTTCATAAATCTTGCATGTGATGATTCTAGTTGGATCATGGATTCTGGTGTGGCCTCATGTCATGTTACTCCTAGGTGTGAGTTTTTCTCTACTTATGCTGGTGACTTTGGCAGAATAAGGCTAGGAGATGAAGGGATATGCAAGATTGTTGGTATGTGAGATGTGTGACTTGAAACTAGCATGGGTTGTAGATTCCAGTTGAAGAATGTTAGGCATGTGCCTGATATGCGTCTTAGCTTGATGTCAATCAAAGCATTGGACGGAGAAGGTTACTACACCACCTTTGGTGGTGGAAAATTCAAAATCACCAAAGGGTCGCTAGTTGTTGCAAGAGAAGATAGTAGTTTCACTGCTACCAGTTGCCCGAAAAGTTATGCAAAGAGGAGGTGAATGTTGTTAATGATTCCTCTTCAGACTTGTGGCATATGCGTCTTGGCCATTTGAGTGAAAAAGGACTTGGCGTTCTAGCCAAGAATCAGTCTCTTCCAATAAAAGGTACGTCTCTAAAGACTTGCACTCATTGTTTTGTTGGAAAACATGCTAGAGTAGCTTTTCATTATTCAAGACCTCATAGGAGACCACATGTGCTAGATTGGTTCATCCTGATGTTTGCACTATGGACACAAAAACACTGGGAGGTGCATCATATTTTGCGACTTTTATTGATGACCATTCTCGAAAAGTGTGGGCTTTTGTTTTGAAATCTAAAGACCAGGTGCTCGGAGTTTCAAGAGCTTCCATGCAAGTGTTGAAAGAGAAAAGGAAATGAAACTGAAATGTGTTCGAGTAGATAATGGTGTGAGTCAGGGGTCCATTTGAAGACTATTGCAGAGAAAATGAGATCAGACTTGAGAAACGTTCCCAAGACTCCTCAGCATAATGGAGTTATAGAGACGAACGTACTATCAATGACAGAATCAAGAGTATGCTCTCTCATGCAAAGTTGTCCAAATCCTTTTGGGGTGAAGCAATGAGAACTCAGTGGATTTGATTAACCTTTCTCCTTCATCTCCTCTAAATGGTGATGTTCTACAAAGAGTATGGAGAGATAAAGATGTCTCATACATTCACTTGAGAGTGTTTGGCTGTAGGACCTTTGTTCATGTTCCAAGAGATAAAAGGTCCAAGCTTGATGGGAAGTCCACAGTGTATCTTTGTTGGTTATGGTCATGAAGACTTTGGTTACAGGTTATGGGATTGGGCAAGTAAAAGAATAATTCGAAGTCGAGATGTGATCTTTCTTGAAGACCAAACCATTGAAGATTTTGAGAAGTCAGATAAGCCGTGTCTGTTACTATAAGTAACAGTGATGTTAATCTAGAGTCTCCTCCTACTACTCCTGTTGATGGGGGAGATGCAGAGGTTGATGATGGGAATCCAGGTGATGAGCCTGCACCTACTCTTGAGGTGCCAATTGAGCAAGTTCCACCAAAACCACTAGTTGAGCCACAATTGAGAAGATCTACAAGACCATATCAGCCTTCTAAGAAATACCCTTCAGATGAATATGTGACTATCACTGATAGTGGGGAGCCAGAGAGCTATCAAGAGGCTATATCTGATGAGCACAAAGACAAATGGTTGAAGGCCATGCAAGAGGAAATGAATTCTTTGCATGAGAATCACACCTTTGAGTTGATGAAGTTGCCAAAGGATAGAAAAGCACTCAAAAATAAATGGGTGTTCAAGCTGAAAATTGAAGATAATGTCTCAGCCAAGGTACAAAGCAAGGTTAGTTGTGAAAGGTTTTGAGTAGAAGAAATGAATTGATTTTGAAGAGATTTTCTCACCAGTGGTAAAGATGTCCTCTATTCCAGTTGTGCTTAGTTTAGCAGCAAGCTTGAATTTAGAGGTTGAGCGCTTGATGTGAAGATTGCATTCCTTCATGGTGATTTGGAGGAAGAAATTTATATGGAACAATCAGAGGTTTCAAGGTTAAGGGAAAGGAGCAGCTTGTGTGCAAATTGAAGAAAAGTTTGTATGGCCTTAAGCAAGCCCCAAGGCAATGGTACAAGAAATTTGATTCTTTCATGGCGGATCATGGGTATAGTAAGACCACTTCAGACCATTGTGTATTTGTCAAGAAATTCTCTGATGGTGATTTCATAATTCTCTTGCTTTATGTGGATGACATGTTGATTGTTGGTCATGACAAGCAGAAGATTCAGAGTCTCAAGAGTGACTTGAGCAAGTCATTTGCTATGAAGGACTTGGGTTCTGCAAAGCAAATCCTTGGCATGAGGATCACTCGTGCAGGAAGAATGGTAAATTGTGGTTATCTCAGGAGAAGTACATTGAGAAAGTGTTGGAGAGGTTTAACATGAGTAATTCAAAGCCTATTGGTACTCCACTTGCTGGTTATTTCAAGTTGAGTTCACAACAATGCCCTACAAGTGAGAAAGAAAAAGAAGAGATGAAGAAGGTTCCATATACGTCTAGGTTGGAGTTTGATGTACGCTATGGAATGTACTAGGCCAGATATTGCTCATGCTGTTAGTGTTGTTAGTCGGTTCTCTCTAATCCTTACTAATCCTAGTAAGGATCATTGGCAAGCTGTGAAGTGGATTTTCAGGTATTTGCGGGCACTTCAGAGTTTGTTTGTGCTTTGGTAGTGGTCAATCTGTGTTGGATGGTTACACAATGCGGATATGGCTGATGATCTTGATTCTAGGAAGTCTACTTCTGGGTACTTGATGACTTTTGGGGGAGTTGTGTCATGAGGTCCAGACTTCAGAAGTGTGTTGCTTTGTCTTCCACTAAGGCTGAATATATTGCTTACTAAAGCTTCAAAAGAACTCTTGTGGATGCAGAAATTCCTACAAGAGTTGGGCCTTGATAAAGAGAAATTTGTATTATTTTGTGATAGCCAGAGTGTTATCCATCTCAGCAAAAACCCGACATTTCATTCCAAATCGAAGCACATAGAGGTGCGGTATTATTGGATACGTGAAACACTAGAGATGAAGTTGCTTTCATTGGAAAAGATTCATCCTGATGACAATGGTTTAGATATGATAACTAAAGCTTTGTCGACGGCAAAATTTGTTCGTTGCAAAGAGAAGGCAAGCTTAGTGAGCAGTGCATCCCCACTTGAGTCGGGAAGAGGGGGATTTGTTGGTGGGCTTCCTCCTCAAGAGGCCCAACAACTTACAATATAAAAAAAAAGAAAGAAAAAAAAAAAGGGAAAATCGAAAAACAAAAAAAAAAAAAGGAAAAGCCAAAAGAATGCTATAGTGCCTTTTGAATTGAGAAATTGGAAAAACATGAAACCGTGAAGGAATAGTGCCGCGTGGAGAAGAAAAAGGAAGAGCACTGGGGTTCATCATCAAATGGGTAAACGTGATCCGTTTATCACGAAAAATTAGTATGTTGTTCTTGATGTTGAGCTTGATACTTTGATATAGCCTGTTAATTTTATTGCATTCTGGTGGTTGTTTTGTGATACCCACATTGTGGAGTTATATGGTTGTATTCCGTCTATTGGGTGAGTATTCTGTTGATTGTTGAGATTCCCTAGTGCTACTAGGAAGACTGATTGTATTCTCATTGATCATAGTGGAAGTTTTTTGGACTAGGTCCCATGGGTTTTTTGTCCCTCTATTTGGGGTTTTCCCAAGTTAAAATTACGGTGTCTCTTATTTTATATTTCTGCCAAATTATTATACTCCTAGAGTATTTTGGTCCTCCTATTTAACTAAGGTGGGAAAAAATATTTATTGCTTTCACTATTGATAAAGGTTCATTCCTAAGATTTCCCCAACAATATACAACATTCTTACTGCAAACATGATACACTTGAACAAGGAACAGTGTGGACAATTACATACATGTATCACTCGGATTAGGCTTGTTCCAAAGTCTCATATGAGAGGAAAGGGAGCAAACATGAGGCAGGATGACTTGCTAGCAACACTTACACCCCAAAAATATATATATATATATATATATATAAGAATGCAGTGGATCTTTCATCAGATGCCGGCAAGCCATTCTGACTCCAATCTACTCTCTCTACCTTCATGCAAGGCCCTTGAGCCAGCCAATTTATAAGCAGCGAAGGTCAAAGGTTGGAGCCCTTATTAGCTTCGGATGATTAATTACATATAGACACATGTTAAAAGGTAATTGAGTGATGATTCCCTAGAAAATTCTTGCAAGCTGCACATTGGCCCCACGTAGCTGTGAACTTGTCCATGCTGCTCCATGTTAATCCAAATTAACTTTATGATTTCTTCTTCTTTGTAGTGAAGTTTGATTTTGCTACGTGTAGCTTTGAGAGTGATGAGCGAAGAACAAGCAAAAGTTGACTCAGCCCATTTTCTTCACAAAACTGTGTATTGATTTATGTACTGTTATTGTGGGAATAGAATATAAACAGGGAAGGCAGGGAGAGTATTAGTGGTTACCCCATGTTTCTGATATGGCATTGCCATTGAGAATCTGTTCTCAGAAAGAAAAGCTGATCAGAAGGGGGGTCCTGATGATGATAAGAATTTAACTCAACTAATTAGGTTCCATGCCATTATTATGGTCATAGAGATTAACAATTTTTCGAGGAAAATGACAAAAGACCAAAAACTTTACTAGAATTTTGTATATAGAATTATGTCTGATTATTGTTAGTGTTTAGATAAATTAGTGAGTCATACCTCTTTATTTCATTCAATAATCACTACAATTTCTATATGTAAAAGGTTTTGTATATTTTTTTTGTAACACTCCTGCTTTTTCTATATTCTCAGGTCATTGCTTATTGCTCACGTGTCGTCCTCAGTACACTGTATCAGTCTAAGCTAAATGCAGATTCCCGAACATGCACCCCACCCAATCAATCCTATTCTTCTTCTTTGCTTTTCCTTAAGCCTCTAGAGAAGAATTTGCTTTTCATTTTTTTTTTCCACCGTCTTTGCACGCGAAATCATTGTGAGCGATGTTCCTCCTGGCCTACTGGCCCAATTGGAAGTTGTGATCAGCGGTTACGCAACCATGGATTTTGCATGTGAGTTATCACTATATTTGTTACTTGTCCATGTACGTTGAGAATCTCTCTCTCTCTCTCTCTCTCTCCCTCTTTCAGTAGAGTCAAAGAAGAAGATTTAAGATTATGATTGTTCAACTCGAATAAGCTTTTTCTGGAGAGGAGATCAGGACTGGACAGCATTTGCTTACATCGACAAATAGCTTACTAATTAAGAGATTATTAGTTCCACGTTACCTTATTGACTTAAGCAGTTAAGCCAGCAATTCAAATGTGCAAAAGCATTTTTTTTTTATAGATTTGTGTATGTTTAATATAATTTACGCAAGTATATATATACGCACATAAAAATTAATTTAGAACAACATGGTTATATAAAGTACACATGTAATTTTTATTTCAATTCCTTATACAGAGAGAAGGAAAACACGGCTGCATTCCTTTACAATGACTATTTCTTACATGACATAACATTTTAGGACAAGAGTTATTATTTTAATAAATGCCTTAGAAGGACATGAACCTTCATACTAGGTACAAAGTTTATTATTTCATAATACATACTCAGTACAACAACTACATAACATATAAAAAACGAGGATAAATTATCCTTATTTCTCATTATTTTTGAAAATATAACTCACACCCTTTATAATTATCTAACCTATACTCACGTCCCACATGCTTGTCAAATTTTAAGTATTTATATTACACTCACACCCTCACTAACATAGCACAATTAATAAACTTAACAAAATGACATTTTTATAATATTAACTATTTCTAATTAATAAAATTATAAAAATATTCACAATTAATGGAGAGAATATGTAAGGGTATTTTTATAATTTTGTTAATTAGGAACAGTTAATATCACAAAAATATTATTTTCTTAAGTTTACTAACGGTGTTCCGTTAGTAAGGGGTGTGAGTATAATATAAATATTTAAAATTTGATAACTAGATGTGGTGTGAATATAGGTTGGATAATGAAGGAGATGTGAATTGATTTCCACAGATCTCAAAGAAGGTGAATATAATTTATCCAAAAGATAAAAATAATAGTCATAATTTTCGGTTGCTTTTTTGTCCGTAAACTTAATAGCCTTTTCAATTTCTTTATATATATATATATATATATATAAAAGCATTAGTCTTAATTATTTTTGCGTGTTGGGTCCTCGTGAATATATTTGTTGATGAACTGTTATGAAAGTGTTACCTAAATATAAATCAATCTTAATAAAATATTAAATTTTGTACTTAAATTATTAATTTGCTTTGTATCTGATAAAAAAAGCTAGCAACTATAGAAAAAAATGATAACTCTCAATATTTATTTTATTTATATAAAATATCTAAGTTATTCTCAAAATTAAGTTTACTTTTCTTAAATAATCTTGGACATACAAATCTTGAAAGTTGAAACGGAATCTGTACCAATGAGTCGTAAAGTTCTCACATTATATTATCATATATTTATATGTATATATTGATGACTTGATTTGACCTCTCGTACAAGTCAATAATTTGGTGCATAATAAAGGAATAAAGTTTTTCATATGTATCAAGATATGGATATGGATATAACATTGCTACCACGGTCAAGGATTTTTTTTTAAACAAAGTAATAAGGTTAGGAATTTTTCCTATAGGAAAATAGGAGAAGGGGACAACTATAATCATTAGATCGTAGATTCAATTGTTTGTCAAAGAGGATTTTAAAAACTGAAAATCCTGTTAACTCAATAAATCAACCTAATAAATTTCAAGAATACGGTGGGAATTGTTCCAATCATAGTGTATGCCCAAAGACTTTAATGGCTTTTTTTTTGGGTCGGAGAAAGATTTTAATCGTTTTTATTTTTTTTATCAGAAGATTTTAATCGTTTAAGATTTTACTAATGAGTTTATATCACATTTTGAAACTTTTGGGATGCGATATTATATTATTTAGGCCTCGAGGCTCACATTTTGAAACTCTTCGGCCTATTAGAGCAGTAAATGGTTATTTATGAGTCATGAATTAAGCGTATAATTGTTTTAATTTTTCAAAGTTATATATTAACAAGAGTTAGACACGTGACTTTAGAAAACAAGGGTTTTTTTTTTTGGGTCAGAGAAAACAAGGTTAATTTATTTTCTTTCCAGGTTGTGGGTTACTTTTTTTTTTTTGTCACGACGTGGGTTAAATATCTTGAATTATGATTGTAGGCTTTGGAGTTTGGAGACGAATCTCAAGATGTGGTTTACTTTGTTTACCCGCACAATGGACTTCGATTTTTGCTTTTGGTCATGTCAAATATATTTGGTCATAGTTTTGTCAGGATATTTTGGTCATTTACAGCAGTTATTTTCTATCAAGTTTGAGCCCTATTTGTACGTCGATACTTTATCGGCCCATTGTTATTCTGATTGACAGAGACCAACAAAAATGTTACGACATATTGGCCAAAACATAAAACACAAAATGTTAGGACACAGTAAAAAATAAATAAATAAATAAAAATGTCACAACTCCTTCACAGAAAGAAGAGAAATAATAATTATACTCATAAAATATGAGATATAATATAAACTTATATAATATCTATCATTAATTGGTGTTGACTTATTTGAATGGGGTTAATGTTCATTTAATGATGGATGGTGTGAGTTGACAATATCTTACACCTATAAGTATAAATAACATTACTAAAAAAAAAGGTTTAATTTCAATGTAGGGATATTATAAAAAAAATTATAAGTCATTTAATCACATATTGCTATATTGGAAAAAATATGTTTGACTCCATCTCACCATAAAAAAATAATTACCCTATGATTTGGTTGTGTGTAAAAAAATCAAAATTAAATAAAAAACAATGAAAAATTGGACTTATCATTTAAACTTTTAAATTGGTATTATATCAAAAATAAATTTTAAATAATTAAATTTTCATTTTATGTTAAAGCTATTTTGATAACAGATCCCAAATTCGACACTGCAGATAACGTTTGTTTTTCTTTTTTTTCGTGATCCTGCTTTTAATTTTTTATTTCATGATCCTTACCTTATGTAAGACTGGTGGACGTGGTGGTCACCGTAGGACTGACAATACCTAATTTTCCCTAAGATGTCATGTGATAGATATATCTGTTTAAATTTTGATTATTCGGGAAAAAAAGGAAAGAAAATGAAGAAATTTCGAAATTTCTAGTAGCATCATAATTCATAATCTGCTAATCTCATTTCGAATTTATCAACCGGATGAAGTTGATCACATATACAATACTAAGCAGTACTCGTAAACACAACTGTACTATATTACGGTAAAAGTACAGAAGGCGTGTGACATTTTGTTCTGCTACCGGTGGAATTTAATTTCTCCAGTATAATTCTCTCATCTTCAAACACGTTCCTGCAACATGCAAAAGCTTCATTTATATATACAGAATAATAACCAAAGGATTAATTTGATCTGATCTAATTTCAGTGCAAAATGATAATTTTCAACATCTGTTTGTTTGATTGAATGTGTCGGAGAGGTCCTACATGAGAGTTAAAAGAGCAAATTAGAGTCAAGAAGGACTTGGCTCACATTTACTCTTCCCCTCTTTCATGTAAGGCAACTAGATAATCAAACTGCAATGTGATACGTAATAATCAAACTGCAATTCGAAACATAATGATCCGGAAATCCTTCTATGCCTCCCGATGCTACGTTTGCTCCAAGATTGCATACGTGGTTCACATATTTATAGAGACTACATTGACCACAAAGTTAGGTTTTGCTTATATCCCTTCATTCAGTTCTGGAATTAATGCAATGATGGACATGTTTGTGGGTTAGAATATTGGAGTTGATTCTGTGTGCAAAAGATATAGATAATTATACTGATAAGAATTTGTTCTTAATAGAATTATAAATGAGAGACTTGCATGTGAGAGGTATGTTACTCTTAGGGTATATTTGGATGGATGGAAATGAATGGAGGGAATCATAATTGGATGAAATGTTTTAAACCTCCATTGTTTGGACTTAAAAAATGGGTGGAATTGAATGGAAGTTGATGGAATGGATTCCATCAAATTCTATCATTTTTTATTGTCCTTTTTCCCCATCAATTTGGATAGAATGAGATAGAATCCCTTATTTTCTTGTTTTTTACTCATAAAATGACTATCATGGAGGGAAATAGTAATGTCACTTCACTTTGCTTCTTTTCATTTTATTCTATTTCATTCCGCTCCACTCTACTACTTATCATCAATCCAAACATATCCTTAGTCTCTTGTCTGCCTTTGTTAATAGCACCTATCAATATGAATTATGAACCAAATTGTTCTTAGAAAACTTTGAGTACATGAAATTGTATCAAAATATTGGGTTTTCGATTTTTCAAGTGGTAATAAATTCTGCTCACTCATTCTTGTAAGTTGTAATGTTATTTTAAAATCAGAATGAAGTTCTTGGATCTGAAAGAAAGGATGAGTTCTTCTGAGGATAAGTTTGGGTTATGTATATTCACCCCATTTCTTAATGTTACGGCAAATCATGTCCTTAATCATTGTGACATTTTCTACAGAGATATACTTGTGGTACAATTTTAGTATCCTTTTGAGTTAAATAGTTTTCGATGAACACTTTTGAGTTAAATAGATATTTGAGTATGCTCAAATGTCTATTTCCGAATAGGCATTGACTGCAGTTTATTTGAAAGAGCGATCTAGATATCTGGTGATGCAAATCTGATTTGACAGAATACATAAATGAATTTGGAGATTTATTCATAAATATATCAAGAATCTTGCATGCAGGTACAGAAAAGAGAGCATAAAAAATATATATTACAAGTCAGAAGCTAGCGTTTTAGACTTCAGATAATATTTATTGGCAACAAAACGATCGCTCTACTGCATGTATTGTCCAGTGTATATACAATACGTAGGTTCGTAGGCTTATAAAGCTTGATATATAAGTTTCATCCCACTTCTCTAGCTAGTAAAGGAAATAATGGAGGAATATTCCAAAGATGGGTTCCAACTTGCAACTTCCACGCCTCATACATTTTTCATATATATATATATATATGTCAACTGGAATTTGTTCTTAGTTAGGATTATCAGGTTTGACCAAACAGTTCCCCATATTGACACATCCCTATCAACAAAGATTGCTTCCCTTTAGAATTTGATTTTCATAAGAGTGATGATTTAGTGTTGATAGGATCCGCACACTATGAATTATGAAATCAACTGGTGAAACTGCTTCAATTATTTAAAACACACACACACAACTCAAAAATTTACTTTCAGCCACCCATGTTTTGTGAAACTCCTCTGTAATGGATAACGATTGATTTTGAGAGTACCATTTTCTTTTTCGAAAAGACATAATTTAGTGTTTGAAAAATCAAATTTAATACGCTGAGTTGATTTTAACCGGGTTAAAGGTTCAACCCAACTCAAATAGGCCAGCTTAGAAATTTTCAGACTGGGCCGAACACCTTTTTCAAGCAGTAAGAGACTGAGAGTTGAGTTCTGCTGATAGAAACAAATTAAAGTAAGCAAGCACAAAAATTGATTTTTAAACTTGAGGGTCAAACCATTGTAACCTCTTCGTTTTTTCAAAATATACGCTTTTCAAGAACAAGTGAACAATTAACACTTTGAACAAGCTGATATATTAAAAAATCAATGTATTTAACTACAATTATACTCACATATATTGAGTTCTTAATTGTAATCAGATGCATTGATTTTTTAATGTATCAGTTTGTTCAAAGTAACCAGTCAAGTTTTTGTTTTTTTGCCCCTAGACTTCTAAATTAACAGCGAATACTATCCCAGTAAGAAAGTAGATGCATCAGAAAAAACTTTGTCTGCATTCAAGTTTTTGGCTTCATAAATTTCTATATTTCTGTCCAAATACCAAGTAGTAAAATAACAAAATGCTCTCCGCTTGATGAGAATTTGGGATTAATTCCACACATCATCTTTGAAAAGCTACTATAATTAATATTCCCACTCCTCTCCCTCAATCCCCAAAATATACAACTTTATTTGATTTATCCACATGATCTTAAGAAACAAAGATCGACAAATTAGTCCATGCGTATATATAGTTTTTCACATAAAAACAGTACATATTTAGACAATTAATAATTGTACAACTGACTGAGCTGAGGCAAGTCTGGTGTGGCTAGCCAATGGCCATGTCTGAGAAAGGAAGCAGCGAGTTCCACACGCCAATTGACACGCAATAGAACTAACTGCTGAGAATATATATATATCATCATTGACTTTGCATTGCACTTCATAAATTGATCAAAATTTCTCACCCATCCAATTCCTTTACCTAAGAAACATGTGCATGCATGGTTGCACAAATTGACAGCCGTTGACCCTCTTAATTAAGTCCTGACATGTTGATATTTCTTAATCATTCTTACGGTCAGGTAATTATATTATAAGTCTAGGATTATGTCTTTCCTCATTCATTAATTTCCATACTAGTTCTATTCTCGCATCCCCCGTAGCTATCCCTTTATCCTTGCTTACTATCATTTAACCACTTATATGAGATGGATGGTACGGTGAACAACCAGACACCAGTTTATAGAAGCAAAGAAAAAAAAAATTAAACTCAGAAATTGAAATCATCAGTACCTAAAATATCACTGTCTCATATTAATACTCCCCCGTACTTTTAATTGTCTTTTAAAGAATCTAAAAGATATTAAAAAAATATATTTAAACTCAATACACTTATGATAGCATGTCGGCAAGTCATCCTTGGCTGCACTCCACTCTCTTCCTCTTCTTGCAAGCATTCTAAAACCAACATCAACCGGATTAGATCAATTTTTAAAATTGAATCAAAGTCAATAATAATCCAATTAGTAACTGGCTCAACCTGATCTTTAATAATATATAAGGATTAGGAAATTATACATAGTGAAATTAGAAAATTCAAGAGAGCATTGCTATTTGGTTTGAATAAATACTGTGTGAATGCTATGAAAATCAATAGCAACCAATTAGAAGGAGAGAGGATAACGAAACATAAGAAGCAACCAATCATAAGGAGAGAATATAATGAAACATAAAAAGCATTAAACGTATATCGAATAAAAAATCGCCATGTCCATACATATCATTTCAATTGTCAAAACAATTTTGTATTATTTAATATTCCTCTATAAAAAAAACTAATTAAAAAAATATATATTTGATTTCAGGTTAAATCGAGGCAACTAGAAGTTAGTGCAAAAAATGTATTGGATCTAATTAATTTCAAAACTCAAACTGAACACCCTTACCACTCATAATGATAATGTTTCAATAATGATATGTTTGTGAGTATGGATTTTAGAAGGAAAGAAAGGAAAGACCAGAAAAGATGAGTCATTTCATCAAGAATAAAAACAAAGAGAGAAGAATGAATGCGAACCAGGAAATGTAGTACGAACCCGAACATCAAGCAAATATGCATCCAAAATTTACAAACTCGTTGAATTAAGACTTCGTATTTTTTTTTCTTTTAGTTTGAATGAAATAGTAGTTAAAATAAGTTAATTCAATTCAGTAAGGGTGCAAGTAACATTTTAAATTTCGAGAAATGGATACCCATCAAATTATTCATAAATATCGTCATTATATAGAATTTTAAACTCGTTTTTACCCCAATTAAAACACAATTTATTCAACATATTTTCATATTGCTAAGAAAATTTCCTAAAGAGAGATGAAATGAAACTAACCTCCAATTAGAGCTTTGTTTAATTAGTCATAGACGTTTAACGTTGGTTTCGAATAGACAAAATCACAATTAATGTTATAGACCCACAATTAAAAATTGTAAACTAAATTAAGAATAATTAGGGAAGTGCATAGGAGCAACAAATATGATTTTGCAACCGCTTAATGAAAGAATAAATATTCCTCAAAAAGTTCCAGCAGGCAGCATCTAATTAAGTGGGAATGTGGAATTCAGAACACTTGAAAAGACGAGCCTAAAATTAAATAAAACAAACATGTACTATTAATGTAGAGTAACAATATAACCTCCTATAAATTCTTTTACAAATCAATTTATATACTTAAGATAGAGTGAAAAATTAAATACAATCTATATCTTAAAATTTTTAAAAGTAATCAAAATTTACTTAATATAATATTTAGGAGGATTTTTAAAAGGATGGAGTAGGATTGAGTATGACGAGCATTTTTTCCCCATTAATTAATGCAATGTACTTCTATTTATTGAAAAAATACCATGGCTTACAAATATCGATCACATGCAGATCATAGTATTTTCTTACCTCTTAGAGCAACAATCCTACTCAACCTACTTACATTTTAATTTGGAAAATTTTTATTAATATGCTTAAATATACTATAAATTTAAGTTAACTATTTGAGAGTAAAATTTTAAATATAAAAAAATATTTTCTTAATATCTTTGAGTAAAGCCTAAATTTGATTAGAGATATAGAAAACCTCTCTTCTAGTATTTTATGAAGAGTAAATTTTAATAGATACAAATACTAATAGTACCACTAGTCAATAAGTGACCTCATGGCATGAGTTTTTTTTTTTTTTCTCCTTTTTCTCCCCTTTGCTGGTCTTGCTGCAAGGCGTGAGCTTCTCTGGTAAGCCAGATTGGGATCGATAAGGCTTGGTTTGGGACTTTTTTTAGAGCCGACTCATGCTCGAAAATTTGAAAAACACTAATAGAACCTTATTCTATATTTAATGACAATAAAGTATAAATTATGTTTTAATATTTATATTTATTATAATTATTTTGCATTCTGTTTTTTTGGGTGCTTGACGCAAAGAGAAAGGCCAAAGAACAAGAAGCAACAAAGCCTTAAAGGCCTTACAAAGACGTACCCTCCAAGGCCAACAACTCCTCAGTAGGAAGACTCCAATGGCGTAAAGAGCCAGCCCTCTTGGCTGACATCGCGCTTTGCCAAAGCATCCGCACAGAAGTTAGCCTCCCTGAGAACATGGTCCAAGCAAACAAACCACTCCGATCCCTAGCCAGTAAACTTTTAGTATCAGCTATCACAGCACCATACAAATGGAATCCATGCTGTCCTGATGTGCACAACCTCCAGGCCTCCTCAGAATCTGTCTCCGATCATTTTGGATTCTAAAAGCAACTTACAATATATAAGAGCAAAATCTTAATATAGTTACAGAGCATCACTATTTT
This sequence comes from Dalbergia oliveri, assembly GCA_030441495.1. Lineage (NCBI taxonomy): Eukaryota > Viridiplantae > Streptophyta > Magnoliopsida > Fabales > Fabaceae > Dalbergia > Dalbergia oliveri. Next base: position 50,192,379 of record JAMLFY010000001.1, on the reverse strand, counting down.
GGTTTCTCTTTTATTGAGAGCAACTTTTACGTCATTTTATTGAGTAATACCATTATGACTTTTTAATAGCAAAATTTATTTTTTTTAGCTTAAATTTAACATACTACATTGGTCGTGGATTATTAGATGATAACAAGCTACTATAACTACTTTAAATTGAAACAATAATATTAATTTATTTCTTATTAATTAAGAATTTTAAAATTGTGTTATAGATATTGTATTGGTTAAGTTAAAGTTAATATATAAAATAAATTAATTGAAAATAATATAATTGATATTGTATACAAAATAAACAGGATTTTGCACCCAAAAAGAATTTTAAAATTTTAATAAAAAAATGATTTTTTTTGTGTTATAGTAGGGAAAAAAATTGTCAAGAATTAATTGATGGGGAGAAATCTAAAGTTGATGATTATTGTAAGTGTTAAAAGAAAACCAAAAAAAATAAAATATTAAATTGAGACTTTTAATATTTAGGATATTAAAATTTATATTTGTAAATGTAAAATGTATATGAAATTTGTTATGATATGATTTAGAAGGAAAAATTAAGATTTGAACCAAAAAAAGGAAAAATTGAGAGTTAATACATGAAAGTAAAGCACTCAAAACAGGCCAAGTCAATGCCCGATTGAATAATACAAATAAATAAGTGACTTAATTATGCAAATGCTGTTTTAAGCTTAAATTTCTGTACAGCTGAAATTATTTTAAACATATAAAATCACAGAATGTTTTGCAGTAGCGAAATTGAAGAAATTTTGTATGGAAATCAAAGAATTTATCATATAAATTAATTAATAAAATTAAGTTAAAATTAACTTTACATTAATTATGTAAATTCTAAAACAAATAGTTAAGACAAAAAATATTCACACACACACACACATATATTTAGATTATTATTTACGAAAATAAAATGATTTCAATAATCAATTATAAATATATTTATTTTTATTAATTAATTGAATATCAATTATTGACTTAAAAATATTTTTAGAGTTATCTTTTTGGATCGTGTAAAAATAATTATTTTATAGTAAATAATTAAATAGGTTGCGAATTTATGTATTTTACACAATATTTGATAGTCAAGAGTATTTTATCAAAACTATTAACATTCTAAAATGATATATTTTTTATAATAAAAAGTGTTAAAAATATATTATCACTTATAAGTTAATTTTATATTAAAAAATATTGATTATTACTCATTCAAATTTTATTGAAAAATTACATTCCCATTGAAAAATCACATTTCCGGACATACATCTAACAATATTTAAAATTTTGTAAACATGTTTAGGAATCAAAATAGAGAGTTTAGAGTTAATAAATACGTGAACATGTTATTTAATTCTTATGATTGTATATCTATAGTTACAAAAAATATTCAGACTCCAAAATAATACTCAATTATAAAACGAATATTTTTAATTTCTATTTTTAAAAAAAAAATTAAAGACACTCACTTTTATATAAGTTGGTACATAAAGTAACATGACCCATAAATCTTGAAGTACTCAAATAGTATATATTACTTCTTGTTTTTCAGTACTAATCCTCTACTGTGAATTTTAATATTATTAACCTTAATTTTATAGCAAACTCTCCTACCTTACAAAAAGATTTCTCCCTTGACAAAAGTGTAGCGTAAGTAGACGACTACCACATTTTGTTATCAAATACCTAACTTTTTACTGTTCTGTTTAATCTTCAAGAATTTTTTGTACTCACATAGTCTCGAATCACATTTAAATAAACCATATTTTATAGAAATGCCCGTAGAAAAAGCAATGGGTCATGTCAAAATGATACAATGAGTTTTGTTCATTATTTTGACATCTAAAAAGTAAATATTTGTCCATATAAATTTAAGGATAAAGGAATAAAATAAAAAATATTAAAATGAGAGTCTCATAAAATTTAAGGATTGTTGGATTGGGTGTATTATAAGTAAAATATTTATATGATATAATGCATACATATATACAGTTGTTCTCTTCTGTGTTGATAGCACAGGCAAAGCAATAGTACAAAGCCGAGGTAGAGAATCATCTCTCTCTCTCTCTCTCTAATATTTACATATGAATGGCCAAGTAAAAAGCTGAATGGGGAGCTAGATAGGGAAGAAAGTCATAACCGTGAGCCAAATCAGAGTCACAGCATCTAGCTCTATTGCCATACCGCACTCAAACTCACATTCATCTTTTTTCTTTTACTAACCTTTTGATCTTGAAGCACGACAATACTACTATACCTTGTTATACAAGAAGCTCAAAAAGACAAAATAATTACCTTGAGTCAAGATCAACAAACTGAACACCATGGCGAATATATATATATAATAGAATGAAGATAAAAAGAATGTTTTATGATGTAGCTAGGCTAGCTGAGGAAAGGAAACTTAATCACATAATTAGTGTATGAACACGAGCCCACTGAGCATCACAGGAGAAGAAGAAAGCAAAATATAGCCAAGAACAACTTGCCGGCAGAGATATATATATGAGATGAGGCAATTATGGAAGATATATAGATAGATAGATGGATTAATTAACAGCTTGCCGGCAAGTCATCCTTGGCTGCACTCCACTTTCTGCCTCTTCTTGTGAGCCAAGGGGACCTTAAGCAGCTAACATACACCGCCACTTCTTGTCCAATCCTGCTTGGAATTGAGGGATGATGATGATGATAAGTGTTGCTGGGTTGGGTGCGTTGCTTATATAGGCACAAGAGAAACAGTGAGGCCTCGTATAGTAGTGTAGGAAACCTATTCAAACTCATTAACCAATATTTTTATAGTATTTTACGTATGTGTGATGACAAAATGCATGGTATATCATTTAATTAATTATAATTAGTTTTACTAGCGTAATGAAATTTTAGTTTTTAAAAACAGTTCATTAACTTTTTAGTTGTGGAGATAATTATAGGTTTTCAGTTTTTTCAATTAATTGCTAATACACATTCATAACTAATACCTAAGACAAGCACATGAAAAAAAAAAAATAGTAATAATTAAGAGACAAGTTGAATGAGAATAATGTTCCAATTTTAACGTGCAATAGTAGTATTTTTTTTTTTTCTCCTTTTGCTTCCGCTCACTCTTGCATTTATCCAGTGACCCTGACTCACCGACTTTCTAAAAGAGGATAACATTATATGGAAGACCGCCAGATCTGGAAAGTGCCACGCGCAACTCTTTGTACCTATCCACGTTCTCTCCTTGATTTTTAAATCTAAAACAAGGTTCAGCTGAGCTCATTTAATTCGTTCAGGAATCATCTACAACAAAAAGGGGGTCTAACATTTTTCTTTTTAATTTTTGACCAGCGGCTCACAGCAATTATTCGATTTAATTCAAAATCAAAAGATTAACCGCTTGGAATAATTATTTAATCCCTCACGTTCTTGAAAGGATATATATATATATATATATAATGGAGAACATATTAATATGAGAAATATTTAAATGAACTACTATGAGTAAATGTAAGAGAAATATTTCTAATTCATTTATTAATTGCACATAAGTTTTATAGATCATTATTATTTCTTATGTCCTTTATATTTTTAATATAACAGTTGATTTATCAATCAATAAATGGAGCAAAGCAAATGCTTGGCCTTGCTTAAAAATACCTAAAAATTTCTCTATTTACTATAGCTTGAATCAACTTTTCACACATTAGTTTTACACCCTTTGCGTATTTCCTTATTTGACTTTTCAAGATATTTACCATCGATAACAACGATTAATTCTTTTAAGATGGGGCTTCATTAAGGAGATAAATCTCTTACCATAAAACTCCTTCTATATATGTTACCAAGAATCTAATCCTAATTAATTAAATACTTAAAAGAGTTTAGTTAGTTATCAATGGTATGCCTCGTAGTTTGTTTTTCATATATAAATGATCAGAGAAATTCAATTTTTTATGCACACAATAAGGACTCAATTGTATACCCACGAGTAAATTTTTATGCTATATATTGTTTAATTGTAGATTACTAAATTATTATAAAATGAATTTTCATAACAACATCATACAATTCGTTTACACTCTTGTATCAATATATATGAAAAATATAAAAACTATACAATAGGGTACAATTGACAATATTCAAAGTTGTTATTTTGATGCTTTCTGTCATGCTTTTTTGTGCTATTTAGTTGAAATATAATATCGTTCCACACTACTAATTTTTGCAATTTTCGGAGTAAAGACTATGAAGAGAACTAGTTTCACATCTCAACAAAGTTAGAAATTTGAATTTGAATTTAATTTTAATATATTATCAATTTGAAAAGTTTTTATATATGTTGTACTTTCTAATACATAGTTAAAATTTGTATTTATAATAATTATTTTAAACGTTGCATACAAAATAAAAAGTAATTAATTAATATAATGTAAAATATTTTACATTGATAACATATAAAAATTAATTTTTAAAAAATGGCTTTAGATAATTTTTTGAAAGAATTTTTTTATAGTTTTTTAAAAGAAAAGTTGAAGAGCATAGATGTTAATTAGACAAATAGTGAGCAATTTAATTCCTGTGAATAAAAATACAAATTCAATTTTTGAGAATTGTGTTTGTTAGAGAGAAAATAATAGTAAATACTTGATCCTTCATAATTACAAGAGTAATATCTCTCACAATTATTTAAAAAAAAACTCTCATAAAAAATTTGTAGATTTTGTCACAGTTAATGACGTACATATGGAATGGCACGGTTTATCAGAACAGGTACTAATTCTACTTCAGATATGTTATATGAGACATCACTCTAGGACTTTTTTGTGTGTAAAATACTCATGGCTATAAAGCAAGAAATAGATAAAATAAAATTTGAAAAAAAGGACAAGTATTTTTATGTTAATGTATATTCAGATCATTCTTAATTGATGTCCAATATATATATATATATATATATATATTCAAATAACAATGCTCTGGCTACACGTCCCAAAAAAAAAATCATAATTAGATTGATATCAAATTCAATCATGGATCTCATACAGTTGGTAGCTAGCTAAATTATTTAAGTATTAGTTAGTGATTCAATTCCTAACAATATATATGAAAAGAATTTTGTAACCAGATATTTACTCTTGTAAAACTTCTGTCTCAAAAGAATTAATTATGCTGCGTGGTAGATATCTTGAAAAACCAAAAAAATATTGATATCAAATTTAGAATTTCAAGATAATTACTCTTTAAAATTTATCGACATAGATATCTCGTTCCCTATTCTTTAACCAGCATCAACCCAAGTGAAGGTTGAATTTAGCCCACATCACTCTTTTATTTTATCTTATATATTCCCGGAGGACTCAAAAAGTATATCCAAAACCTCAATTAATATATTCTTTGCGCCTGCAGAAACAATGATGAGTTTTTCAAACCCACTAATCAGACCTATTGGATAAAAGCAAATTCTCGGGGACAAGAAGCACTTTTTTTCGTATTGCTTGCTCCAATATGTGGCATATTAAAAAGAAAAATTCCTGTATTGAAAAGGGTTGATTCATGATCAGATCAGCCATAAAGCTGTGAAATCTCAACCCAAAGTTTATGACTTTTGGATGGTCACAAAGGCAAGGTTAAAAGTGAAAGGATAATATAAGACGTGTTCAAAAGGGTTGGATGATAATGTTAATTGAAACAGGAAAAACCCTCATTTTTTCATTTATACTTGAATCAGTTTCATTACGCGTTGTCGATATACCGATGGCATACAGGTGTGCGAAGAAATCTTTATCTTTAAGCATAATTTTCTGCCGATTTGTATTACGTGTCTCATGTTAGAACAAATAGGTAAGTATATTATAAGTTTCACATTGTACAAATAAACAAGTTTACTATCTCTGTCGCTTACTAAATTAGTCCATTTAGCTATTTTCTTTGGACTTGGACATAACAAACGACTACTATATATTGAGAGTTGGAGCACAGTAACAATAAGGAAATTGTATATATTCATACAATTCATATAAATATACATATAAGAATATTCTAAATATTTTAATACTAAAATTATTCAAATATTCTTATCAATCTTAATTTAATATTTTAGATTTATAACTATTTTTTAATTTAATTGATATGATTTTTGTTATTACTTGCTTAACTTATCATTATTACACAATAGTATAATTTTCAATAATTAATTATATATTTTTGGTTTATTCCAAATATCTCCAATTCAAAAGGAAAAGACTATATCTGTGTAAAAGGGGAGAAGAATATATGCCTTTCGGAAAAAGAAAAAGAATATATTCTTTTAATATGTGATAACCTACACTTCCCCGAACGAAGATAATTTAAGATGTGTAAGAACTTTTATTTTTTAAACACTAGTAGAGTCACTTCAGCTTAATTAATAAATATTTCACTACAACAAATTTGTCATTTAGCCATGTTCAAAATTAATATTTAACCACGTTTTTTGAATGTGGCTAAATGATCTTCCAACACTTTCCAGTGGCGTGGCAGTAGCCATGTTCCTAATTTACATTTAACCACATTTTATAAATGTGTTTAATTTACATTTAACCACATTTAAAAAATGTGGGTAATGTCACTATTTTCTTTTTTAATAAACTAGCTCCTAATTAGTTTATTAACCCAAAAATAGGGCCTAAAATACTAAATCAAAACAATTCAAAGCAAATTCAACCAACTCTAAGTTAGTTGAATCAAATTCTAACCTAATTCTAATTCTACTATATCAAAACTAATAACATATGAAGTTAAATATGCATATGAAAGAACTTGCAAGTGTTAAGCATGAAAGAATTTGAAAATTTACTTCCGTTCAAGCCTATACAATGATACCCAAATATATGTATTAGTGAAGTAATAATACAAGTATAACACAAGGAATAAAAGATTTGTGTGATGGGGCAATTCATAATTGAATCATGAGACTACCAAAAGAATTAATTACAAATAAAATAGAACTCAAGAAGCAATGAGTCCTCATAAATAAACTGATTAGTTAGCCAATATTGAAACAAGCATAAAAAGTTGCAACCTCTTTTTATTTGTGCAGGCATTTCAAATATGTTGACTGCTTCTGCTGGAGCTCCATTGAAAGGTTCTGAAGGTCAATAGCAAGGGAGTGCAGCCCAAAGTGTATAAAAAGTGAGTTAGCCCAATCATTAAAAGTCCAAGCAGGCATCCACATGTATGGCAAAACAATCAATCACATAACAAAGGCACCAAAATACAAGAAATCAGAAACACAAGCCAACATCAAAGAGGAAACCTCAAACATTGGAAGCACTTCAAAATCATTTATAGAACGTAAAATCAAATTACCTCTATTCACGTGGATCCAGAGGTTTGCATGATCATGAACAAACTTCCAAGTCTAGCTTCTTTTAGAATTCAAATTCAATTGCTCCAGTGGAAACTAAAATAATTCGTACCATTGTCAAATGGAAAAAAAAAACTTTAAATGAAATAAATTAAATTTTGAGTTGAATAGGTAAAATGACAACACATACTTTGCTCTATGCATTAAGAAGGCTTGACTTTCCAACATTTGGATGGCCCAAAATTGATGAGACATGGTTTTTCCAGTTCCTTCATGAACATGATACACTTTAAGAACCAAATGAGATGTTAGATAACAAGTTTTAGTAAACATCATTCCACAACCAATTTATCAATGAATTTTTAATTACATTGTGAAGGTGACCTGAACTAAGCACATCTTCATTCATATCAACCACAAAGGAGAACTGAACTTCACTAAAGAATGGGTTTAATTAATCTTGTGCATCACTACATGTTGCCAACGTGACAGAGGATTGGAGAGGGTTTCACCACCACATATACTCGCATTTGTTGTCTCTACAATGGCAAAATTCAACCATAGATTTCTAGCAATCATGTCTCCATAACATAATAATTTAACAACTGAAATTTAAAATCGTGACTATCATCATGTGTAGAAGATAAGATACTAGTGTGGTAGGTGTAATTATGAAATTGTGACATAGAGAAATCATTTCCCCTAAAATGACTTTTTCAAGCATTTGGAATTTGTGAAGGAATTGTTGCAAAGAATGTTAGCAGAAGATGTTGTAGTGATAAATTTCAATAAAATAACAACTCGAAGTGAAGCTACCTACAGTAGAATAGATGTAGCAAAATGCCCTATAGAAAAGAACAGCAACTTACTTACATTTGCTAAAGAGAATGGTTTGATTCTAGCGTCATGAAAACTTCATCAAGAGATAGTATAGTCACATGTTATTAGACAATTATTACAGCTATAACACTAAGTGCAAACCTTTCCAAAAATTTAAATTCATTCTTACCAGTTCACATAATGGTAGCTCATCATTGCTATCAATCCAACAACAAAAGCAATGTCCTCTAAAAGAGATAAATATGCCTAAGATAAATTCAAAAGAATAGCACCTTTTACAAACATTATAATGCTTTAACTAAAATCCAATTGAGATATAATCACAACAATTTTCTCAAGGAGCAAAACCACTAGCATTCAATAGATTCAAACTCAAACATGGTGACAATACACTTTTAACCAAACAAACAGAGATTCAAGCATTACCATGATAAGTACCAAATAAAATGTACAAAATCAAAAGAGTAATAATAATCCCTAATACAAACCCTAAATCATATTGCGAGGTGGCGATTCATAGAAAAATGACAAATAGTGGTTAAATCGCTCATTGATTGATTGCAAATCAAGAATTTGACGAACAATAGAATAAAATTTGAGAGATCAATAATCCAAAGTTCAAACATTAAAAACAATGAAATTCAAGTGCTAGATCAGCCAATAGAAAAAAGGATAGAAACTTACAAGAGTGTAATCTAAAGTGCCAGAAACGAAGAGTGTGAGAGTGTAAGAAGGTGGAGACGAGTAGAAGGTCGGCAATGTAGTGGAAGATGCAGAGAGCGAGAGAGCACACATGAAAGTGAGTGTGAGCGGCCACAGTGATAGCAAGAGCGAGAGGGATAACGTGACGGTGGCGGAGGCGGTGCGGTGGCGGAGACGGCGACGGAAGGTCAATGACATGCGATGGAAGATGCAAAGAGCGCGAGAGCATGAGAGAGAGTTCAGAGTAGCGTGCAACAATGACAATGAGAGTGAAAGTGATAGCATTATTGTTGTGTTGGATTTTGATATTTTATTTGCACGGTGAAGTATTTGCTATGTTATTTGGCCACACCTACACCATCATTGTTACAAAAACATGTCTTTTTGCACTGTTTTTGGTAGTGTTTTAAGTTTAATTTTTAATAATTGGCCAAATAATTTTATAAATTCAATTAAACCAATTAACCTTGCATCTGGGAATAATGATTTTTTTTTTTAAAAAGAGAATATTTCTCAATTTATAATTAGATTTCAAATTTGCACCGCGTAATATTATATTAATTTTTAAACTTTAGATCTTTTATAATACGCCGTAATGCATAATTAAAAAAATTATTTAATAATATATGATCATGCTTTAAAATATACACAAACAAAACAATATTATGTTAACTTCGGCGGTGATTTGAATTAATTTTTACTAAGGAAATTACTGAAGATAATGTAAATATTCCGAATCCTATGCTCACATTATATGAATATAGAAATGGCCATATGTACCAGGTATATGCAATATATCTCATAAATATATATAATGATCAATACATAGTATATTATTGGTTTGATGTTAGAAAAAACAAATCAAAAATTAAAATGAACTTTGTTTTGCATAAAATAAAAACCAATTTAAAAAAAAATTAATTTAATTACGATCGATCAATTTTTCTTGAATTAGGGTACGTTTGTTTTAGATTTTGAAAAAAGTAATTATGAAAGCTAAATTTTATATATAACAGAAAAAATTGAAAACTGATTTTTTTTCAAAAGTTACTAATTTTAGCTTCTACTAAAAATAAAAATAAAAACTGATTTTTTTAAAATTTTGATTATTTTTTAAAAATTATCTAAATATATGAAAAGTGATTTTTTTACGAAAAAAGTGATTATTTGCCAAAATAATCACAAACAAATATACCCTTAATCTTCAATTTTATTTTGTTTTGAATCAATTTTAAACACCTAGGTTAAAAACTCCCTACTAAATGGAGCCACAAAATAAGGGTAATAGAGAATTTTTAGGGTTAATTAAACCCTTAAATATTTTTCTCTTCTAAGTATGTTTGGTTGAAAGTAAAAATATTGATAAATTTTCTATGATTAAATTTTGTGTGTAATTTTACATATAAAACTCAATTAAAAAAATCTTACCCCATTTTTACCATAGCATCCTACCAAACTTAGCCTAATAATAAAATTTTATGAACAGCTTTAAAATATACCATAAAATTATCTTCCCCTTCCCTCTTTTTCTACTTTGAACTTAGCTCATGAACCCACCTTTAGGATATGTTGGGAGTTCTAGTCTAACGGAAATTAAAAGGGAGGAAGGGATTGGCTTTGCAGTTAATCCATCGAAGGCCTCCATTACCCCTGTTTTCTAGTCTCTCAAAATTGGGAGGGGGTATTGGGCTATATAATTAAATTAAATACTATGTAACTCTCAATTTTTCTCTTTAAATGGCAATTAACTACATAATATTTCTTAGAGTACTCATTTTTTCAAATGTAATAAATATTTATTTGAGAGAAAAGATTACTATAAAAATATTTGAGAGACATTTTAGAAAAAAATAAAAAAAAACATTTTTTAAAATAAAAGTTGAGACACAAAATTTTAAGGAAATATTATTTTTTCGAGAAAATTTATTAGAAAAAAGTAATTTTGAGAAAGTGAATGCTTTTTCAAATATGCAACATATATAATAATTTTCAATTTTTAAAATCAAAATTATCATGAAACACGTTACTTATATTTAATTATTTTAGTATAGGATAAAGTTATAATTAAACCTTCAATTTTCTATCTTTTATCTACTTTGCACTCTTTAAATTTTAAGGAAATATTATTTTTTAGAGAAAATTTGTTAGAAAAATGTAATTGTGAGAAAGTGTATGTTTTTTCAAATATATCCAAATTAATCTCCTGAAAATTATGCAGTCCCTCCTCATAATAATTATTTCCTCAATCAACTTCTCATAAGCTACAAATCAGTACTCTACCTTCTAAGTTAAGGTTAAATTCTTTGCATTTTCTTGTGGTCCATTAAATGATATCGTTGTTTTAATTTATTGTGTTAAAGAGTATGAATTGTGTTGATGACTTGTGGCATGCATTCAACTTATGTTATTGGATAAAATGTCTATTGGAATAAACATCTAAACTAAAAAATATATATGTATATTACTAAACTCCAAATTAGAGAGACTAATTGTGATAACTTAACAGAAAAAAAAGAAGAACTATAATAAGTTAAAACTAAAATGACATTTCTGTAAATTTTCCATATTCTATAGATATCAATTACGTGCTATATGTATGTACACACAAATAGAAACTAGCCATTATCATGAGACAAGAGAATAACAAAGCAATATATATAGTAGAGAGACTAGAGATGAACTAAGTTGAGCTAACTAATGTTATAATTCGTAAATAACTCTTATTTTACTGTGTGTACCTGTTTGGCATATGGCTTCTGTATCTATTCACAAGATCAAGTTGCAGTACAAGAAACAATCTAGCAATGAATTGAAGTATGTATACATGGTTGGAGCTAGGCTCAAATGATCTCATCAGAGGAAGAGAGCAAAATGAAGCCAAGGATAACTTGCTGGATTAACTTATCTTCCTCGCATCACATCATTCTCTAATAACTGCTTATGAGAGTCACATGGAATAGAAGAAGTGTAAGGCCCCGGCAAGTCATTCTTGGCTTCACTCCACCCTCTACCTAATTAAACCCCTCTTAACAAAACTATGCTTCAAAATACCCTGTGAACTTGCTTCTGCTGCATTAGGTGATAGTTGTGTATATATAGCTGCAGAACCGTACGTAGAAGTAGAATGATACTTTGTATAAAATGTTACAACTAATAATTCCAACAGTAGGTGGGAATGCATTTTATTCCAAATTCCAAATTCAAAGGGAATCAATGAGTAATGGTCACATACAACCCCCCGCCCCTCAAGTGAGGCTATGCTAATGCTATTTTAATTTCCCTGCACGCCCTTCAAATTCAACCATGAATGTCTGTCTAGTTAAACTATTGAATTTTCGGCTTTACACGAAATCTGTGTGCCGCCGCACTCTCTTTTGTTTTTGGAAGAAGAAGAGAACATGTGATTCTTTCTGGCGTGAAAAATGGGAGGCATTGTCTAGATTCCGATTTATCCGTGTTGCCGTGTTGAAGGCACAAATAAACAGGGGTTTGGTAATTTTTGTTGTATTTATTAAGATCCATGATGGAACACATTAAATTAGTATGTATTTTTTTGGATGCTCCGGGTACAACGAGATAAGCCAATTTATAAGATAAAAATAAGATCAAAACATAATGGAAAAATCACTTTAATCTATGATGGCAATATCGGAGGGGATGTGGTGGGGATTGTTTGGGGAGTTATGGAAGTTTTTGCATCTTAGTAACTTCTGATTGTTTTGATTGTACGTCATATGGTCTCTCTTGGTTTTATTATATTAGCTATTGTTTATGTTTTTTGTTCTAATCATGTTACTTTATTTGTACCGATACTATGGATCGTTTGTTTTTAATATATTGCTCACCTCTCTACTAAGAGTGCTGGAGCGTCTTTTATATAAAAAAATAATGAAAAAAATAATTTAATATTAATTTAAATCTATCCAAAATATACTAAAATATTATTTATTTTTAACCGCCATTATTTTTGGGTATTCAATTGTCACAATGTCACTCCAAGAGTATTGGCTTTTATTGTGATTAAAACTTTCCCTTATGCTTTGCTATAATTTTAGTTCAATTGAGTTCTCTCATTCGGAGATGATGCAAGTATCATAAACATTTGATGAATCTATAGACATGTCATGACTTGATATTGAAACAAATTAGTGTTATTGGGTTTATGATCCTGCCTGGCTTGGCCAATGCATGTCATTCATATAATATGACATCGGTTGCAATATATTGATCATTCTAAACTTAATGGCAGTTCAGTCATGATCAGCTAACAGTTATTTTAGGTTAATCGAAAAAAAAAACGACTAGCATATGAATTCAAATTGAATCTCAGTCATCGAAAATCAAAGTCTATTAGCATACCAGCTTAGCACAATAAAAAACGTTGAAGGAGAAAAACACAGTTGAGATGGGATCCATATATAAAACTGCCCACCTTTGTTAACAAAATGAGTACAACATAGTACAGGCAACATACATATTGAGAAAGAGGCCCTTACATGTCAACCCCAAACAACTGCCAAAGAAGCAACAACCCCATCACCTTAATAAGAGCTCAATTCTCTACATAGCTACAACCCCAAAATGAAAAGGACAAGATGCCCTACAGAACTATAATTACCTACAATAATAACTATCTTCAAATCATGGACACAGTGCTGGTCAATGTGTCTGTCTACCTTGACAATCTCCAGTACTATAGTACCTCCTTGGAAAAATCGAGGTCGCAAACACAATTTTGTGATCACATCAACTAACTTTGCCAATTATATACAAGAGTATTAGCTAGAGATGTTGCATGTGTAGGTGCTTCTTTGCTATCAATTGGATTCTTGTGATTTCATATCCAATAAAAATCAGGTTAAATATAAATGTGCAAGAACAACCATGCTCCATGCTGACATCTGTTGCTTACGCTGTAGTCAGCAATACACCTATATATTCCTATTCTGTAATGATTTCTGACAAGCCTCCTACAAAACCAGCCCTTGAATGTCCATGTTTGGCACAGCATTCCTTCATGTAGCTCTTGCAGCATCCACCAACTTCTCTCTTGCCCAAACTAATACAAGCATGCACAATAGTGGATTCTTTTGAAGAGCCCTCATCATTTCTGCAACATGGACTAACTGGTCTCTCATTTAAACTCTCACAGGCACACTCCACCGGAAGAACCTCGCATGTGTCAGAGCAATCAATATTGTTGCAGCAGGAACTGTTTTCTTTCCCTTTCAAACAACCATGCTTTGAGGCTGATTCAACATGCTCACTGGTGATCTCAACGGATATTTCATCTGTCTCATACTTCTCAGAATCAGAATGACAACCTGAATGTTGATGCTCAATTTCATGATTGGATCCTAACATATGAATGGATTCATGATCTTTCGGATTTTCACAACCATGGATCATGTGGCAATGTTTATTGGTGGATTGTTGCCTTTCTTTTTGACAAGAATGGTTGAGATGGCAAGAACTATGTGATGATGCCCTATCATGTGTAACCATGTCAAACTCTTTGTTGTGGCAGTGGTTTGTCCCATGTGCCTTATGTCCCAAACAATTACCATGCTTCTGGACTCCATCTTCACTCTTGTCGCATCTTCCATGATGACAGTGATCTGCTTCATGAACTTCATCACTTCCCTTGCATTGATCATGACTCTCCATGACATTATGACGCTTAACCTTTCCACCTAAACTAGAGTTTGAAGGGCAGGGCTGACACTTTGAGGAACTTGTCTGGGAGGCACACTTCTTCGGCTCAGACACCTGTTTTGTCTTGTCTGAGCAACAATTCTTGTGGCTATGATGACGATGCTGATGCTTATGTTGGTGTTTATGATGATGATGGTGGTGATGATGAGAAGAACTGCCATTGGTGCCACCACATCCATGTTTATGGGCATGTTGTTGAGTAGAAGATTTACAACATTTTCCTCCATGCTTGTGTCCTCCTCTTAGAAGTAACATGCTGTTTAGGATGACCAACAGACATGTTCCAACATCAGCGAGAACTGCTGCCCAAACAATTGGATGACCACCAATGGCCAAACCAAGAATTGCGGCCTTTGTAATGACTGACAAAATAATATTTTCTATCACTTTCCTATGAGATTTTCTTGCAAGCTTAATGGCTTCTGGTATCTTCCTAAGGTCATTTGACATAAGAATTATGTTGCCAGTCTCACTTGCCAGTGCAGAACCTGAAATTCCCATTGAGATTCCAATATCAGCTGTTGCTAATGCCGGTGCATCATTTAAACCATCTCCAACCATTGCTGTTGACCCTTCCTTCTTAAATTCCGAGATGATCTTCATCTTGTCTTCTGGCAAAAGTTCTGCATGGACCAACCCAGAGCATTCCCTAGCTGTAGATGAAATCACTTACGCCATTATTATTTATCTCAGGTTCTATGATTCCGACATTCTCCATGGGAAGTAATATTCATATGGAAAAATAAATAGCCTAGTGACATCTTACAACATAAAAAATTAGTTCAATTCATCTGTCACAAATATTATTAAGTTCAATAGGATTAGTTTTTAAAACATATGATATGATACTGTTAAATTAAATCTAACTGTATAAAATCACACCTGTTCCTGTGCTTGCATTGCAGCTGCTTGGCTGTCTCCAGTGAGCATAGCTGTTTTGATTCCCAATGACTTCAGACGCCCTATTGCATCCTGGGCACCTGATCGGCAAGCATCTGAGAGAGAGAATCCAATAGGGGTTGCTCCAGAGTATATGTATCCAGTGGTCTTTCCTCTTTGAATTTCACCTTGTAATGTTGGAACTAAGAAATAAAACCATCACAATGAACACTTCACTCAGTTCCACGACAACAGGAAAAACAGTAGGTATTAACCTATAGAGAGCACAAGGCCCAAAGGTCATTAACTAAAATGGATACTGAAATGAGTTTTGGAACTTATATTGTAATATCTTTTAATAAGCAGGATGGTATTTTTGCCAGGTTACACTTTGATCTCAATTTGGCCTTATAATGTTATGTCACAGTAAATATAAGAAAGGCATTCACCTGTTTCAGAGCCAGCTCTGGTGGCAATTTTTTTGTTTCCAATGTAAAGAACTCTCTCGTCAATTTTTCCACATATTCCTTCTCCTGGAAAATTGTCAAATTCGGTCACCTTTTCTGGGTTTGGTTCAATGGATAGAGACCTTCCATATTCAACAATTGATGCAGCCAATGGATGGCTTGACTTGCTCTCAATACTTGACACCCTGAAAAGGGTTGAATTTGTTAAGACTAACTCATCTCATATTGTATCTATCTAAATAATCTATAGTCCAAATTGGCTTATTAAACTTCCAGGATCGTATATATCTGCTTTACACACACAAGAAAAAATATCATCATTCACTAATGTGCTTTCTTATATAAGAGGGGAAGTCCTCACCAGTAAAGCAATTTGTTCAAATCAATGTCATCTGAGAGTGATAGAAAATTGGTCACCACAAATTCCCCCGTTGTTATGGTACCCGTTTTGTCAAAGGCCATGATCTTAATTTTTGCAAGTGTTTCAAGATAGTCACCCCCTTTGATTAGAAGACCGGATGTAGCTGCTTTTGTATAAGCACAAAAGGTTGCAACTGGGGTCGAAAGGACAAGTGCACATGGACATGCACTCACTAAAACAACCAGTGCAAAGTGAAGCCAGTGTTTCTCGTTATGTACTTTTAAAGCAATCGGAATCACCGCTACAAGAGTTGATATGATGACAACAGCTGAAAATATTACCACCAAAAAGAATAAGGCCAATGAAATATGACAGCAGACAACAAATGAATGGCAGAAGCGTTGAGATTTTTTTAAACCAGTGAGAAACAAAAACCAGAAACAGCATTCATTCAAGAAGAATAGATGATAGTTTATTATAAAAATAGAGCTTGATTAATGTTCACTGGATGAGTAAATTCATTATTATCATGCTTATTAGAATTTTCTTGTACTGTGTCTTTTGGAATACTTAATTTAGCTTATTCCACTTTCCTAAGGCATTTTTCTAAAATGAAGTGGTTACAGACATGTTACTAGAGTGCCCTAAGCCTCTTATCTTTTATGTCATAGCTTGATCTTATAATGGCTTTGGTAAGAGAAATGTAACAAATAAGTAACTAAGGGCGTGCACGCAGAGTGCAAATGCATGAAAAAATGACCTCCTATCTCTTCACTTAATCTTAGACAAGAACATAGCAAAGTGGGATTGAAATTTACTTATTTCTGGTTCAAGAGTGATTAAAACAAATACTGATCATTATGACTAACCCGGGGTGTAAAACTTGGCAAACTTGTCAATCAGTCTCTGAGTGCTTGTTTTGCTGTTTTGAGCTTCTTCCACTAGCTTTGCCATTTTTGCCACCACACAATCCTCAGCCAGTGCAGTGGTTTTAACACTAATATAACCTTATAAACAATCACAGAAACACATGAACATAACCAAACTGATTAAGGAAAAAGAAAATAAAAAGCACCAATGACACTGAAAATTTACCATTTAAATTAATGGTGCCAGCCCAAACGGTAGAATCCTTTCGTTTAGCAACTGGGAATGATTCTCCAGTCAATGTTTTCTCGTCAACTTCACAGCTTCCATCTAAAACAACTCCATCAATGGGTACCACCTCCCCTGCTTTAACTGCTATGATGGTGTTTACTTTCAACTCATCAGCATCCACAACCTCTCCTGTTTCTGCTATCACTGCTTTTTGTGGGGCTATGTTCATCAATGATGACATTACTGCATTTGCCTGAAGACATATTTTATTTATTTATTTTTCAAATTCAGAAGTTTTACAGTGCTTTATTGGGAAAATTGAAACAGAGTACCCTGCTTTTATTTTTTCACAGAGGAGAACATAAAATGCAATCATCAAATAAGTGGGTGTCTAGATTATTCACATTACTCACACTTGAGTGTAACAAATATTATGTGGACATCATTATGGGCACTATGATTTTTAACATAGATATTATTATGTGTATACTCAATTTTTCTTAATTTTACACCTGTCTCATTTTGATACTCCTGTTTTATGTTAAAATAAAAGAATCCTATCCATAAATGGTATGAAAAGAAAACAAAAACCTGTATGATTCTGATCAATGGTCAATTCAGTTATTTAATACTAAGAAGCATCAGCATTTGGTTTTGATTATGGCTTTACAGCATAATATGGGTCCACTAATATCAAGCATGAAAAGGAAACCAATGAATACCTTGTGGCCTGCCCTTGTCTCTAGCCATTCTGCAATTGAGAAGAGGAAAACAATTGTGCCGGCTTCCAAATAATCATTCATAGCAACCGTCCCAACAACTGTCAAATAATAGTTTATAATGAAAAAAACAGAATACATTCAGTCCCAATAAGCCATTAATAAATCATCCCTGTAACATTTTAAGATTATGAAGCATTTCAACAGAGATTACTATTTGCCCATCTAGTTGTTATCAGGTAAAAATAAATAAATAAAAAATGTGTGCACATATTTTGTGATAAGAGAACGAATCATATGGAGTGGTTTATTGTGAGAGTGAGAAGGATAAATTTTGACAATTGGATCTTACATAAATAATCAAGATTAAAACATAAAATTATGTGATTTTTTAAATAAGTATATGAGCATCAATTACCACTAATCAACTTTTAATCTTGACCATATTCTTAGTTATACATCTCAAATTTATTCTTTTTACTTTTATAATAAACCACTATATATATAATTGTGATAACATTTTTAAACTCTTAGAAGGTAATTATGTAGTATACCTGTATACGCCACCATAAAAAATTACGGATTGTCAATGACGAAGATTGATGACAGAAAACAGAGAAAGATGTCATTCACACATTTGTTTGTTGTCATATTTTTTATTTTATTTTTATGAATGCTTGTTGTCATATATATTTAAAGGATTTAATTTTGTTGGACTTACGGTATAAAAATCCAATCATTTAATGTTACATTATTAAATATAAATATGATTAATTTTTATCTTCATTACTTAAAAAGTTAGATAAATAAAAAGATTTAATTAGATGATAATCTAAATCTTGAAAATACTGCTAGTGTATTAAAATTAAACCCATCCTTAAAATACAATGGACTCATGTAAAATTTTGGGAGCTATTATTTAGGATTTTCGTTTTACTTTAAAAGTTCATTGGCCACGATAATATTTGAACCTAAACCTTCATGCATATTATCCAAATCCTTTTTTGTGGCTTATTTAGGATTTAATATAAATCACTATAGTTGCATACTAAAAGAATAAGGAGCTATCATATAAGAGGAGCGATTTGTTGTGAAAGTGAGAGGAGTGAATTTTGATTATTGAATCTTACATGAACGGTTAAGATTAAAACATAAAGTTATGTGACTTTTTAAATGAACATGTGAGTATTAATTATATTAATTAACTTTCAATTAAATCTATATGTGTTTATATGACCCAGATTTACTTCTACCACTCATAATAAATCACTCGTCTCATGTGATGCCCTTTAAAATATATTAAGTACAAAAAAAATCCCATACATTTTGATTTCACACATCTGTCCCTTACTTATCATTTTAGAATTCATATAAAAGGAATTGACTCTTCTAAAATAATAAAATTAATAAAATATAAAAATAAAAAATTATTATTATTTAATGAAACCTTCATATATATATATATATAATAAAAGTTATAATTCAATAATAATTAATCATTCAATTTTTATTTTTTCAATCTCCATACTTTACATAGAGGCATCACAGTCCTATAAGAAGACGTTACCGTACTTGTTTCTTTCTTTCCTATCTGTATCTTGGGAGTTCAGATTGCTAGTAGTTCGAGGTCATATTTGTCGCTTTCACGTCACCTAAGCTACCTTACCAACCAATAATAATGGAAAAATAGACTGCCATAATCGGAAACAAATTAAGCCTACCCACACCTACAGGACTACAAATATTTGTGAAACTACGTAGCACCGTTCCATCATATTGGATGGGCACGGCATGCCAGTTTTACGAGAAAAGGGCAATATTTATCTGTCATTTTCCTTGTTGGGCATGGCAGGCAGACACGTACAATTTTCTGTACAGCTAGATACTGATTGTGACTGAGAGTGAAATGACAAGAAGCAAGCATTCATTTTCGGTAATTAATTGTGAAATCAGTGCTTTGTCTCAAATAAAGGGGGCCAACCACAAAAACAGAAGTATCCGAAGTCATATGGACATGATGCGAATTTTTAGAATCTTTGTAAATTACAATGAATCGCAAGGATTTATCTAAACAACATACTAGTACTAGTTTTGATGATACGTTAACGTGTTTTATACTATCAAAAGATTTAATCTCATTATATGTATAGTTTTATAAGTAGTTATTATAAAAATTAAATAATTTTAATAATATGCTAATATTTGATTAGATTATTAATATATTTTCTTTTTCAGTTAAACGCTCTCAATCTAATTCTAAAGAAGAAAACAAGGTCCATATTAGTCCACTTATAAAGTCAAAGTCACGAGATGAACTTTTTCAACTGGCTAGCAGCACTTTAGAAAATGTAAGTGAATAATATGTACCTGCTATGATCATGAGAATGTTAATGTCAAGTCTAAAGTTCTGGATGGAGACAACAGCCTTCAAGATTATTGGGAAGATGCCAGCGGCTACAGCTCCGAGGGCCAGATATTTCAAGGGGTGGTACACATATTTGAGCAATGAAAGCAAAAGTAGCAGGCCACAAGCCACCGCGTATGGGCTTGGCCATTTCTTTTTATGCTTCTGGTCCCCATACACCCTGATACTCGCTTCTAGTCTTGCTTGATTGAGAGCCTTAACTGTCAAGAAACCATACAAAAGGACTTTTATTTATTTGCTTTGACTAGCTAAGGGGTAGTTATCCAAGAAAAAAAAAACAATGCTACGTTGTATGAAATGTGTGTATGTCTATATCCAAATGTTCGACTTACAAAACTTATTCACTAAATTACCTTTCTTCTATTTTAATCAAATAAAACTAATATATATAATAATTATAATATAATGTCTAGTTCTAAATGTTATTATCATGTTTTGACAAACACATTTACACCATAAAATATGAGCACAACCCTCTATCTAATTTGGTTTTTTTTTCCTCTCATGTTACTCAAAGAAAATAACTAAATAAAACTAATACATAATTGATATTTATTGTTTATTAGTCATTATAATGATATCAAAATTTGTTCTTGTTAATTTAATTAAAAATAATTTAATTATTAAAATATTTAATATTATTTTCACTAGTTTAGTTACAAGTATTTTACATTAACTTATTTGATGCAATAATTAATATTTTATATATTGAATTATTTCCTTTAAAACTTTCTTAAGGTAATAATTACCTCAATATTTTATAAAAAAATAAAAAAATAAATAATGAGTAAAAAAAAAGATAAATACTGAATCAAACTATACAATGCACATGCTATTATTTAACTTTAATGTCCAATGTTTATATAATTTGAAAAATATTAAATAAACTTATTATATTAAGCTTTCTTTTTACAATCATTTACTTTAAATGGCTTAAAGGCACATATATACTTGTCCTTCTCTATTTTTTAAATTTTTATTTAGAAATTTATTTTAAAAAATTAAATTATATATATTATCTAATAGAAAATAAATACTATAGCCTTTATATTATTCACAAATTAAAAAAATTAACCCTTTTAAACTCTTTTTTTATGCAAATGAGTAATTAATTTAACTTATAAAATTACCTCAATTTTTAATAATATGAATAAATAAAAACTATAATAGAAATTAATTGCCAATCCAATAGAAATAAATTATGGCATCATTTTGTTTATTTACTAGTTTTTTATTTATATAAATGTTGGATGTTACAAAATATGTAAGTAATTATATATCATAATCTATTGTCATGTCTTTGTTATTAATCATTTTTACTTATTATCTTTGTAAAAACATTCAACATTATATTATTTAGATATTTTTGTATACAACATTTAAAGCAATTTAATATTTGAATTAAATCATTATAATAAATAAATTATTAATACTTATAATATCTAGTAATTACATGAATATTAAAATAAGATAAATAATAATTTTTTTAATAGTTAAATTAATTTTTAATAGTATTATGAATTATCTTATATTAGGTATGATAAGCTTTTAGTTCAAATAGAAAAAAATAATTTGATAAAATTAAAAAATAATTAATATAAATAGAAGTGACAATAGCATCCTTGTATAAAAAGCCAAAGGGCATCAAAAGATAAAAAGGACAAACGGCCTAACCTTATTTTATGCCTTCATAGAATCGTAGTAAAGCATGATTGGTATATTATACCCTTTTCTCACCGTCTATGTCTACCGACATTTACAGTACTCCTTAAAATATAACTGTAGTAGTAAGTAAATCTTAGCATAATTTTAGATTAATGGTGAGAATAACGTAACAAAGCAGACCCAGATCGGGTCCCCAAAAGTTGATTCTATAGTTTAACAGTCATACTAATGAACGAGAACTAATTTTTTCTCGTCAACTACAACTTTATTTATTATAAACTCATCTGGATGTGCTTTTTCTTAGATTTTTGGGTAAATTTTTTTAAGTAAAAATTGAATTATTAGACAAGGAAAAAAAATATCTTTTTTATGAAGTTATAAGGCTCGTTTGGATGTTTTTATCATAAAAGATATTTGTTTTAATTAATCCTTTAAATTAAGATCTTTTAAAAAAGTAAAAGTTAATTTATATTTAAATGTCATATTAATTTATGTTTTGGTATAATATTAAAAAAACTTATTTATTGTCAAATATCTTTTTTATATTATAAAAATATTATTTTTTAAAAGATGAAAATTCTAATTTTAAAAAAAATATATTTTTTAGTGATTCTGCTTTTACTTAAAAAATATCTAAACATACGGAAAAACACAAAATAATAATTTTTTTATTAAAAGATATTTTTTATCAAAAAAAGCACATCAAACAAGCTCATAATTTTCATCTTCTAAAAAATAATTTTTTTATAACATAAAAATTATGTTTGATAATAAATAAAGATATTTTAATATTACTTCCAAATATAAATTAACAATGGGAAAAAATTCTCTAGAATGAGGATCTCATTTTAGAGAGTAAAGTAAAGAGATTTTACCTTTTAATTAATAAAGTTAGAAGTGAAATCTTTTTCACTTTGTTAATCTAAAAGTGAAATTGCTCATTTTATTTTTTAAAATGAGAGGATCCAAATTCATTAACATTACATCCAAACATAAATTAAATTTTATTTTTTAAAAAAATCTTAATTAAAAAATTAATTTAAAAAAATATTTTCTAAGAAGCATATCTAAATGAGTTCTATGTCTTAGTGCACCTTTTTTTTTCCAAAAAAAGAATAATAATTAGAATCGCCCTCGTTTATTTCATTTATGAAGCAGTAATACGAGAAAATGTGAATTATTTGTCTCGCCTCACTTGAATAACCTCCATGTAATGTGCCCAAAAAGAATAACCTTCGTGTATCAATTACTTCAGTTATTATTTATTTCTTTATCCCATTGATAAAGAAGGAAAAAAGGGCATTTTTTATTTTTTTTACATCAACAACTTCTTTTCCTTTTCCTTACCAAAAACTTTGTGAAAAGGTAATCATGGTGCTCTTGACTCGTGGAGCAAAAAGTGTGAGAGAGAGATAGCACGTAAGAAGATCCACCAAAAGCGATACTCGTATGGCCTATAGGCTTTATGCCCACTATGTTGCTTGGCCAACATGATAAACCATTAAAGTAATGTGTAATGTTATTATATTAAAGGGTCACTGTTGAAATAATATGTCTATAAAATAAGTAATGTTATTTATATTTATATTCTATAAAATATAATATCAATACATTTTAATTATTATTGAATAAATATAAATTTTAAATTAAATAAAATTCATATTCCATTCAATAATATATAAAAATATATCTCTATAATATCTTAAAAATAATAAATATAAATAATATTTTTCGGACTAAAATAATTAGCTACTTGCACCTTTCCCTTACAGCATGACACCAATGGGGTCCAGGCAACATCAGTTAAATATTTCCGTCAATACTGATTCTCCATTCGATAGGACGTACGCATGTTTTCGGAAGCCATCGCTATCTACCATCGCTATCTAACAATTTTATTAATGTATATTTGTTGTGGGTGAGTATCAGAGGTTACGTTGAAATGATGCAACCAAGGTGAACCAAAAAAAGAAAAAGGTGCAGGCAGGATAAAGTGATATGGGAAGAATTACCAATTTGAAGCTGCGAAATGACGAGGCTGTCGTAGACAACAATAACAGTTCGTGAGGGGACAATGACCGAAACCTCCTTGATTCCTTCAAGAGGCTTCAGGATGTTCTCAATCAGTGGAACCTCCGAAGAGCAGCACAACCCCAGGACATCGAAGTAGCTCTTCTGCAACTTCTTCTTCTCTGCCTTATTGCTCTTGTTCTCTTGCTGGGAAGCCATATATACAATTTCTACAATGATTTTTTTATATCAAAATATCACTTTTAGATCACCTGCAACCCACCTACACACATACACACCCCAGAACAACAATTAGAACCAACCAGATGAAACTACCCAGCTTTTGGATTGATTCAACAATCAAATCCAGAAAAACACAAAAGTGTCTGATAAACTCGTCACAAGAAATTTCACAGAACTCATAGCAAAAGCATAATTTTTTTAAAGAGGGAAAGGTATTGTTATTTCTGAAAATTAAAAAAAAAATACAAAGAAGAGGTGATCAGAGATCAGGCCAGAGAGTTCAGAGATATTATTTATAAGAAGAAAGCAAAGCTAGCTTGTGAGTGAAGATAAAAAAATAAATAAAACCATATATGCAAAATGAAAAACAAGGAGAAGCGTGTTTCATGTGTGGTTGAGAATGAAATAAACATGATCCAAATGTTGGAACTAGGAACACAAACGGCTCAGAATATGATGAGAGAGAAAGAACCAGCACCCACCTTGTGAGTTGTGAGGACTGAGGAGGAAGATAAGAAGCAAATAAAGGGAGTGGAGTTGGATGGTGATGATGCTAAAGAAAGGAATGAATGGGAAGTGCAAGAGAATTGTGATACTTAAGTAGGCAAAGGCAAACTCGGTGCGGTGGGGGTACAAAGAAAGAAAAACAATATTCGTACTTAGGATATTATATCAATTAATATCTAATTTGTTATTGGATGTGATGTGATGTTTTATTTGAACAAAATTATATTTATCTAATAATAAATAAAATGTGAGTTAATACGATATTAATATTCTATGAGTATAAATAACTTACATAGAAATAAGAAGTGTTAGGTTTACAACAAAATCTTATAATAAATCTATACTAAACACTAATCACTGTTAATTAAATACGATAAATAAATAAAATAAATAGAAATTACCCATAATATTTAATAATAATAAAATATATAATATAAATTTGTTATGAGATTTTATTCCCAACCTGACAATTTTCCAAAGAAATTAGTAGAAAGGAATTGAAAGATGCACTTTTGTGACTACTGACATGGAAAGGGCAGAGATTGGAGATTCCAAAATGATAATAAAAGAATAGTATTGGGAAATCGATTAGCATGAACTCCTCTGCCAAACTTCAATTATTATTATTATGATTTCTTTTTCTTCTCTCTGTTATCACAATTTCTTTTGTCTTTCGTCCTGTACGTGTGGATGGGACAAGGGTAGTGGAGAATCAAACCTGAAATGGAATCCAACTGTGAATCCACAATTTTTTGTGATTTTTTGTCCAATGGGGCGGGGCGTAAATAAACCCTACCTAAAATACAAAGAACTGTGACCTAAATTATATACTCATTTTTCTCGATTTGATAGGAGAAAATGTTTTAATTGGTAATTAATTAGGTGAGAGAAAGAGATATGATAGCAATTAATATAGATAAAAGAAAATTATAAAATCACCCTTAATTACAAATTGAGCCTAAGAAAAGAGAGTTAAAAAGAGAGTTATGAGCATTTTTCTATAAATAAATAAAATTACATAATCACCCTTATCATGTTTCTCTTACCTAATATTGCTCCGCATGCAATAATTGTTATTTTTCTGGATTTTTCAGCATATAGTTCATGAAAGAGAAAAATAAAAAAAATATTGTTAAGGTAAGAGAAATAATGGAAAGAGAAAATCAATAAAGTGAGAGAAAAAAATTAAGACAATAATTAATGTGAATAAAAAAATTATAAAACAAACCATAGTTACAAGTTAATTAAAAAATGAGAGTTATAAATTTTTTTGTCCAAAACAAAATGCATTGGTTGCTAACCTCCACATTTTTTATTAGGACAAAAAACCCACCATCTCTCTTGAATGAAGTTATAATTATGGATAATTGTGTATTTATATTAAATTATATTAATCATAATCTTAACATCTTCTATCACTTCAATAATATTATCTCTTACATTTCTCTCTCCTTCATTACTCCATTCTTTTCTCCCTAATTGGTAGTTTCTTTTGTTTTATATTTTTTTATAGGGATTTACTTATTAGTATCGATACATTTTGGATAACTTATGGTTAAACATTTGTCACATGTTTCACTAATTAAATTTATTAATATTTTAAATACTAATGATTAAATCATATCCCTTTCATTTAAAAGGATATCGGTATCCTTGGGATATCAAAAAAAATTATATATAATTATTTATAATTTTTCTTAGTAAATGTTATTATTTTAGATTTAGTATATATATATATGAGATTGCTAACTTCTATATCTTCATATAGGGTTTAGGAAGCTACACATCTTAATTTGGACCAAAAGCCCTTTCTTTCTTTGTCAAGAGTAAGTTATAAATTTTGGATAATTTTATAATTTTCTTCCTCATATTAATTGCTAATTTAATTTTTCTCTCACTTAATTAATATGTCCTCTCTCTACTCTTAATACTGATTAGATAAAGTTTTAAAAAAATTATAAATAACTAAATAATCTGTTTTTTTTTCACCTATAGTAAAAGATTATACTAGCACATGGTTGCACGAAATTAGAAAATTATATCTTCATTATTCTTTAAAATCTTTAGAAGTCGTTAAATTGATTAACAATCAATTTAACTTTTCTCTTACTATTTTTGGGTAACAAATATTTTTTTATCATCGCCAATTATTTTTGAGTAACAATTATTACTTATTTACGCATTAATTATTGAAATAAGTAATAAATATGTAATATTAATAACCTATTTAATAATGTATACGACCATATATACATAGTATAGTTCGTGTGGTACCATTTCCAGTTCCCAAAAAAAATTACATTATCATTGTGCTTTCTGTACACAATATCACTATTTAATTAATATATCACAATTTATTTTACTATTTAGGAAATAACTATTTTCATTCTTAAATGGTTATTATCACTCCTATTCCATTATTATTTTTTAATTTTCTCCAAAATGCCCTTTCTTTTGTTCATTAATTAAAGCAATAATCTGTTATTAAATATTTTTTATCGTGATAGTCACTAGTTGGATTGGTCACACAACTAAATTTACTGTTAATTTGTTGTCTTTGAATTCTGATATGTAATAGTATTATTTCTTTCCAGTTACAAGAAATAATTTATTTTTATCATTAGTTTCATCCCTTTGCTAATTCTTTATAAAATTAATATACTTAAACACGATTATGTGGATTTAAATATTTGAGTTATCTTTTCAAATTTTTATCGATATAATAATTATATAAATAATATAATAATAAATATTAAATTATAAAATATGACACATATATCTACTATTTTGTTGAAAGTGAATATTTATAATATTTAAAAACCTTCTCATTCACTATAAGTTCATTTTTATTTCGTAAAAGAAGAAACTATCTTTCAGTTTTTCAGGTCATACTTAATTTATATTTTTATACAAAATTGAGAAAATATGTGATTGTTAACTAATTAAAAGAAACTTTTTATTTTTATGGAATGAAAAATATAAATTTATGATGTTTTATGAGAGCATAAATAAGAAAAATATTAACTATTTTTTAATTTTAAAAAAATCAATGCTTAAAATGATAATAGAATATTAAATATTTAATGATATTACATTTTAACTTGAAATTAACATATTTAACACAATTTTTTTATATTAAAATATCAAATTAAATTTTTTAATCCATTTGAATTATAACAATTATCAAAGTATTATATATAACAGGGAGTTATATAAGTAGTATATATAACTAAATTTTTAAACCAATATGGTTGTGTTTAATCAGTAAATTGTATATAAAATGAACAATTGATAATATTTAAGATAAAAAATAGATTATTTTTAATTGAAATAAAAATAATAAATTTACATAAAAATTTAATTAATAATAATAATATAATGTTGTTACCAAAAAAAATATAATGTTACTTTGTCATGAGAATTAATAAATAAGTAAAAGGGTATAATAGTAAAGTTAAACAAAAAGTGATTAGAAAGGAGTGACAATAGCCATTTGGGAGTGTCAATAGCGCTCCCTAGTATTTAATATTTTTAATAATAAATAATAATATTATTTTAATTTAGCAACATATTATTAACAAAATATTAATTGTGAAAATATCATAAAGATGAAAGAGAGTTTTAATTAGGGATCATAGAAGTCAAAGTAGTAATAAATATAAATGAAACAAAATTACAAAATTACCCTAACTTATAAGTATCTTTACATAGAATGACAGTGGATTTCTTGCTTAAAAAAGTGTGTACAATAAACTCCACATAAAAATATTGAGGTTAGCATTTTTCATATATATATATATATATATGAACAGAATAATAATACAACAAGAACTGAAAAAAAACTAAAATTATAATTTGGATTCCAAAATCTAACTTCAAATAGTGGGAAACTTAGTGTATTTAGTTCTAAAAAGTAAAATATTTATCATTATAGATTAGGCTTCCTAGAACTAAAATCTATTTATCTAAAGAAATATTCTATTAAGAAATACTTTTTTTACATGCTTGATAAATATCAATACGATTGTACATATCTGATGATATCTTAAAAACAAAATATAATAAGAAAAAAACTTGAGGCTTACTGGAAGAGAGAAGGAGAGTAAGAGTGCAGTGATAGTGGGGAAAGATATAAATCATATATTCTTGAAGTGGGAGAAAACATTAAGATAAATATAATAAAATTACATAATTACCCATAATTATAACTTGATTCCAGAGAGAAGGTGTGGGTGTTTTGTCATAATGAAAATGTGAAGCTTGCTAACCATATATATATATATATAAACACCAAATATTTATAGTAATATATGACTAAATTAATAGATAATTGAATGGTAGTGTATACAAAATTATGCTGAACATGTCTTAAACTTCAATTCTTTTCGATTTGAGTATTCTGAGTAATAAGATTTGATCATAAGCTTTCTAAAGCAATTTGACTTTTTCTACATATATAATTGATTTTATGTATATGTATTTTGTCATTGCTCGAGTGTAAATCTATTTTTTTTTTTTGTGGTAAATTAATGGATGATGCACGTAACCAGGTGGAAGGATTACTCTGAAGTGGAGGTTCCAGGAACACAAGGATGACTTCATTGCTTCTTCTTTAATAGTAAAGGGAGTGAACTTGCAAGGGCCCCACCATTAAGTAAGCAAAGGGACGATGCGGGGGTAAGCATGTAAGTGAATATAAAACTTATATTTGGAGTCTCTTGGAATATTTATAGTGGACTTTCGAGAATGATTATCAGGGTTAATAAGGGTTGAAGGCATGATTTGAGCCTTGACCACGTCTCTGAACGTGGGATGAAAGGGAGGTTGTGAAAAATGTCTCCATATGGTAGGAGTAGAAGGGTTTCAACGTGGGACGAGATCTAAACCTAGGCTAGGAAGGTCCAAACCCAATTAAGATGGGCTGCGATCACACCCCAGTAAAACTATTGGGTCTCCTTGGCTCTACTCCCTAATAGATGACCTTCAGGTACTTGATAAACCCTAAAACTTACCTTAATTCAAGACTTATCAAGGGAGTTTTTCCCTCAACCTAAACATTTTATTGACACTTTGCATTAAAAAAATGTTATACGTGATAAATAATGATAATAAAACAATCAAGATGCATGAATTTCACCAATTCAATATAGTGTAGTTATTCTTACCAATAGCCAATAAGTGACAACTGGCCAGCGAAATGTGGACAGTTGACCTCAATCTAATTTCGAGAAAATGAAAGTATGCTGGCAAGCCAAGTCATACCACATCGATTTTACCCTTGAGTTTGTTCTTGTTGCATTAAGAAATAGAATAATATGATGATGATGATAAACACAATGAACACAATACAATAACTTGAATGCCTCTGATTTTGTATATTGAAAAATGTCAACCCAATGCATCTGTATAGAAGTAAAGCTAGAAATTAAACAAATATATGATAGACAGTAAGCATTGTTTTTCTTAGTATAATAAGGACAAACAAGATCATTTGTGATCTGATATGGTTGGATTTTTTTTTTTTTGGTACAATTTGATATATATGGTTGTGTGATACACGCAACAAAGCTATAACACAATAAAGCACAGTTCCAAGAGATAATAATAATAATAATAATAATAAATACTTGTGTGGATACAAATCAAATTAAGTATGTCATAAATTAAAACATATTTACAATAAAATTAATAAGGATTTAATTTTTGATGTAATAGTAATGTAAAAAGTTTTTATACTACCATCTAATCAAGTGTTATCACATAAGTAAAAATGGCTAACTCTTATACCAATTATTTGAAAGGCCAAATAAATGGAAAAAATTAATTGAATAACAGTGTAAAAAATTTATACATTTTAGTGTATTAAAGTTAATCTCAATAAATAAAATATAAAAATAAGAAAATATATCTCGAACAAAGCTGTGAAACCTAATTTTGTTATGAATATGCTTATACATGAGATATCACAGTTATCTCTTAGAAAAAAAATTCTCAATATATATAGGCAACTATCTCCCTTATCTGCATTGCATTTTCTTGCCGATGGTCATCCAATAGAGAAAACTATCAGTGAAAATTCCGTTCCCAGACTTAAAACAAATTGGTTTAATTGATTTTTATTTTTATTTTTTATTTTTTGAAAAAGAGAGAGTTAAAAGACAAATAGAGATAAAGTAGTTAAAGTAACACTATCAAAAAAGCACCATGTGCTTGTATGCAAAAGCCTTATGCGAGTTAGGTGGAATAAAAGGAATTAATAAATATGAAAAAAAATACATAGCATGCACAACTTCAATAGAGAAATTATATTTTTGTTTAGACAATTTTAACATCAAGGATGTGGTTGGTTGGGAAGTAGAAAATGAATGAAAATTTCATGAATGAGTTTTTTGTTTAAAATTACACATAGATCTCATTTATGAAAATTTTACCAAATTTTCATGAATGAGTTTTATATGTAAAATAAAATATCATTAAGGATATATTTGGTTGGAGGTAAGATACGATGTGTAAATTTTTATGGCTTAACTTTATATATAATTTAATTTAACCAAAGATACCCTAAAAGTCTTTGTGTTTAGTTAGGGAATAGAAATGATGAAAATTTTGTATAGATGAGCATTATCATTAGTAATTTTACACATAAATTTTATCCATTGAAATTTTAATGTAAGAGTTCTATGAACTAATTTCATATAACTTTTATCTCCATTTTATTCCGCACATCATAAGGGGGAAAACAAACATTGGCTTGAAGTTGACTGGCTTCCTGGCCTTTGTTAAATAAACCCACACTAGTGTTAAACTAAAGGATTTGTCTAACGAGTGCCTTAAGAATAATGGCTAAGGTTTTCATTATAGATAAAATTTTTCTAATGATCTTCACACCTTGAAAATATAACAATAATATTTTTTAATAATAAACTTACCTTTTTTTGAAATCTTAACTATTGCTCCAAGAGTACTAATTAGTAAAACCCTACCGCAAATACAGCTATAAACTTATTAATTAATGCCTTCAGATCAGCAAAAACTACATTTACACAGCAATTCGACCTTTTTTGGTTATGGAGAGAATCCAAATAGACAACGTACGACATTCTTGATTCTCACATCTGATTTGCCATGAACGTCATCATGCTAACTCGTTCGCTTTCAATTCTTCATTTGGCAAAGCTTTTAAATAAAAAAAGAAGGAACGTTTATTCGTTTGCCATGCACTGCTATTTTATCTTTTCCCACATGTTCTTTTTCTCTTGCATTTTGCAATTGCATACCCAATGTTGATCATTCCGTTGTTTTGTCAAAAGTTCATGCGTGCTCCACCGCCTGCTCCGCTGTTTCGTGTTTGAAAGCCACCGATGCACAACCCCTCCATTGGCCTATCAAATAATTCCATGAACTTTTTTGTACCTTATTGTCTTTTTACACGTGCTTTTATATATGCTTCTTAATATTATATAGTTTGGGTGTAACGTTAGATAGTCATAAAACATCCTCTCTTTATTCTCCTAATTACTAAATAAAAAAAAATTGAATACTTTTTTTTTAATGTTTCATGACATTAAAAGCTTTTTTTATATTGTACTTATTTAAAAGCTAGGAGAATTATTAGGAGGATGATTAATTAAGATGAAGTATCTTTACTTTATTGAGTTTAATTTTTATGCACTAATAATATAAAAACAGTTATGTATGTGAGCTACTAGAACTTCACTAAGTTGATAAATCTTGATAAGTGGCTGTGATAATAGGTAGTTATTTTTTTAATGATTTGTCATTACTTTAATTTGATGAATATTAGTTGATAGTATTAAATTATTTTATATTATCGGTACATAGAAATTATATTTTAGTTACACAACTTTATAAGCATGATAATGAATATTCATATTGCAAATGATTTAATAATTGTGTTAACAAGTATTTCAAACTATTAATGAATGAAAATATTAAATATTAAATAAAATTTAAGCAATCAATATATCAAGAGTTCCAACAAGAATTTACTGTAATTTTAAAACTAATTATTTTAATTATTCTACAAACACTAAGTATGAAAAGTCATGCCGAGTATCTATCCACCCAACATGTGAAAAAGACTAATATCTCAGGGTATAGTAAGTAAAACCCTCCCAACAAATTTTTTCTAGATGTGCATAAATCTTAAGATTAAATATAAGACCATATGCACAAAAGACTTAAACACTTCCACTCAGAAGAGTACTAGGTTGATATTAGATTTTAAAACATCAAAGCATTGTTTGTTACATTTATAGGTTTGACATGTAACAGAACATGGGTTTAATTTATATGTATTAACAATATAAAATTTTTTAATTGTCATTTAATCATGTATTATCATATCAATAAAAGTGATTAAGTCTCACATTCACTATTTAAAAAGTCATGCAAATAGGATGATTTAATTTAATTAGATGATAATGTAAAACTTTTTTACATTATCAATGTATAGAAATTCAACTCATAGAATAAACTTTTTTGTTTAATTTTTATCCTATATAATTAGGATAAACTCATCATATCTCATGAGATCGGATAAGATTTGATAAATTTAATTTTACCATATAACTCTTATTGTAGTCCTCTTCCTACAAAATCCCTTTTGCTTCACACTATAGGGTATTCAAGATTTGGCTAGGCTTATAACTTATTGGGTTGAATTTGAATTCTAAAATTTAATTTATTAGTGTGCTTTTTTTTGTTACATTTGGGTTATACTTCGAGTTTGCTCAATCTAATTTGAAATCAAATAATTTTTTTAAATTTAAAATATTTAAAATCGTTATTGTTATGTTATAAAATCTTATACTTTAATAAGTGCATTTTGCAAACATGGTATTGTTTTTATATTGATGTGGTTTCTTTTGAAAAATATATCATAAAATATCTTTTAAATTTTATTTCTTACTTCTAAAATTTTATATTTTTACCATTTATAATATTCATTTTTTTCCATGCATGTTCTCTAAAAGTCAAGTTGATCCATATTGATCTGTACAATAGCTGTTAGGGAATATCAGGATTAGAGATGGGTACATCCCAAGTGTAGTAAACACTTTATGGATATGAGCGGAAGTGCGCCCAAATTTATAGAGAGTAACGGATAAATGAAGCACGTGAATCGTAATAAGTGGACCACGTGTCACTATTTACATGAATAGTGATGCACAATGAAATCGCGTTAATATGGCTCAGTGGGCCGTATCACTATTGTGAATAGTACTATACAATGGTATACCCATCACTATTTATGAATAGTCGCGTTACTATTCACACCAACAAAATAGATAAGTGAATTGCACACAATATTTTAATGTGGAAAATCCTCTTGTAATTTTGAGGGAAAAATCACTGGTCAAACTCCAAAAAATACTCCACTATATTTATAAGTAATTACAATAAAATGTATCCCTAGTAAGACTCTCTTCTACTATAATTTGTAGTATTACAAGATCTGAGAATATACCAAAAACCCAAGTGTATACTCACTACACTCTTGAAATTTTTTTACATACACTCTCTATTTTTCTTTCACTATAAAAAGCTTACTCTACTTCTTCTCTACTCCTAGGAATTGCTTCTGAGCTTGGGATGATTTTCTCCGTTGCTATCCCTCTATTTATAGAGTTTTTGAGAGTTACTATGCATGTGTACAATAACTTCTCGTGAACTCCTTCACAAGTGAAATTACTATGCATGCAGTAATCTCATGATTTCGGTGGTATAGCTGTGCATCACATGTGAAGTTACTCTACATATGCACAGTAACTTCTTTTTTTTTTTTTTTTGCAACTTTCAGTGGCTTCAATTGCTGACTACAAGCCACCTAACACTAGTCGGTTTTATCGAGTCAATTTCGAATTAACAAAATAACCCAATCTATAACTCAGTCTTGGTTTGGACTTTACCCTACTTATTATTTGTATACCCAAGTCTACTCTTGCTTGGTGGTGTAAACATAAGTTCAAAATTTTTCTTCACTTACTTTTTTATTTTCACTCTTCAATCTCCCATATAATCAAAGCATTTGTTTTTCCTTGCTACTAGTGTTGCTATGTGACACTGGGGTGCTTTGTTTGTTTTTGGTCTTTTCTATGTCTCAAGCTTTTGCTTTGTTTTACTTGCTCCTTTGTCTTGTTTTTATTTTTTCTGTAACTGTTCTGATGTGTTTGCTATCTATAATAATGTATTTTTTGCTCCTCCGTTTGTGGTTGAGCTTTTATCTATCTTAAAAAAAAAAAATCAAAGCATTTGATCTAATTTGTCTTTTGAAACTATCTCTTCACCTAACAGGTGAAGGTTTAATATCTATCTTAGAATAGAAATAGGATCCCTCCAACATTTTAATTTCCTCTTCTCTATACATGTTAATGACATTGTCACACGATCTTCTTTTCTTCCTTTATGGATATGGATTCTGATAAGAGTGATGAATTAACCGTCATTTTCTTTATTTCTTTTTATTCCTTTTTTTCTGACTTTTTTATCCTGTTGATATAGTTGTTCTAAATTTGGCATGAAGGCACTTTCTCATGGCGTGTTTGGTTTGAGTTTTTAGTTTTTTATTTTTATTTTCAGTTTTTAGAAATTCTATGAAAGAAAATACAAAAAATCTGAAAACTAAAGCTGTTGGTTTGAGTTTCAGTTTTCATTTCCAGAATTTGTGAAGGAGAAACTGAAAATTCTGAAAATTTCAAATTTTAGTTTTAGAATTTTCAGTCTTCCTTTCACAAATTCTGAAAACTAGAAAATTGAAAATGAAAATGAAAACTAAACAACAGACCTTATAAAAATAGTTTCAGTTTTTTTTTTACAAAATTTTAAAAATTGAAGAACTGAAAATTGAAAACTTAAACCAAAAAGACCCTTAGCTTACTCAATTAGGAGTGGACCCCATAGATTTTAACATTACGGAGCCTCACCCTTGTTGGAGTGACCCAAAGTCCATTTATGAGAACATGATTTCAATCCTATAAATAAGAGTTCCCCGGCAGTGGGCCCAACAGTCCATACCATTAAATTCCCATTAGTCATAACTACACAATTGACAAATAACAAAGACAATCAACCCACCAATACCGTTACATGCGCAGTAGGCAAGCAAAATACAAAATATAAAATGAATTTAATTTTCATACACATCAATGCAAGATTAATATTTATATACAGATATTTAATTATATATATTTATATCATATTAAAAGTGTTAAACCTTGCTTGGAATTTCCTTGAGAATAACTCATATGAAATGTGGTGCGGTGAACACACCAACATTTGACTCTGAAATGAGAAATCTACTCAGCTCAAGCCATAAAGCATTTCTAATATCTCTTCATCATTAATCTCTTAGTTTTCTTTGTCGGCCGTTGCAGAGCCCAAGTCAGTGGCAGGATATATATATATACTCGGTGGAAATTAATTAGAGAAAATAATCCAACGGGAAAGGAGCTGCATGCGATGGGTCAAGCCGAATAAAGATCATTTATCCTATTTTTCTGTCCCACTTTTTATCCTATAATAAAATTTTTCCACAAAAAGTTATGAGTAATTAAAAAAATATGATTGAATAAGAAATCACGGACAATACTATTATTAAACCTGTACCTTATTTTTATTGGAAATAGAAAGTGGGATGAAAAATGGAGATAGAATATTTGAAATCGGAGCGAGACAAGGTGACAATGCTCGATTGAAATATTGTGAACAATATGTCACATAACAAAAATAGTACTGCAGATCATACGCCATGTATTTAGTCATCATGGTTGTACATGCATGTGTGCGTGAGTGTACTGCCTATGCATGTTTGATTTTTTAAATAATTGCCAGATTGAGAAACATAATCACTCGAATATTTATTATTGGGTTAATTACACTTACCTCCTTTAAAATTTTTGAAAATGCAACTCATCCTTTGTCACCTGCACCTCTCTTGCTTGTCAAATTTTAAGTATTTATATTACAATTTCACTCCTCATTCATATAACACTAATAATAAACTTATCAAAATGACATTTTGTGATATTAACTATTTTTAATTAATAAAATTATAAAAAATATATATACCTTTTCTATTAAGTTTAGGTATTTTTATAATTTTATTAAATAAAAATAGTTAATATTATAAAAATATTATTTTATTAAGTTTATTTTAATGTTCTATGAATAAGAGTAAAATTATAATATAAATATTTAAATTTGACAAGCATATGATGTGAGTGTTAACAAATAGAGAGATATGAGTTACATTTTCATAAATCTCAGAAAAAGTAAATGTAATTTACCCTTTATTATTTCCTCCGTTTTACTTCATTTATCAATTTTTTTTATACATATTTTTTTTAAGAATATCTATATACCTTTGTAAGTATGTGGCTTGACACTGATACTGGTAGTTGTTGCTCTGTTTAATGACCCCGACAAAAATGGTTATAGTGGATTTTATGGTCTGCATTCCACTATCTGAATCACTCGAAGCATAATCTAGGAGTGGACCGTCTTCCCTCCTTCAGTTTCGTTTATAATTGTATCTTTGATCTTTTTGTTTAAACTTTAACCATATATCCTGGGGCAAATGTTGTAAGGTTCATCATCATAGTCATGTCAAACTAAATACTAATCTTCTAGCCATAAAAGTTGTAGGTATGTGGACTCCATGACCAAGGTTTTGATGAATCTACCCGGAAATATATGCATCATGACTCACCCACACTTTATTTTATTATTTTTCCCCCGTGAACTGATAATTAAGGACATATTCCCTTATCAACAAATTGTAATTAAAAACCTAATTAAATTATACAAATACTAAGAGGCGTTTGGCCAGCACATTTAATTTACAAATTACTCCCTTAGGTTTTTTTTATTATTTTCAAAATATAAGTCATTTTCATATTTTAAAAAAATCATTAATTATTTTTTGTTCATTTTATTCTTATGAGAGAATGTGACAATGAAAAGAAAATAAGTAGATTTAAGTATGATTATTTAATGAAGAGATGATTTATGATGAGTGATAAAGGGTGTTTTCATTTTTTACTTTTAATTTTTTAAAATATTAATGAGATCTAATCATTACCTTAACTTATATACATATATAACATAAAAATTACCTACATTATGGAATTAATGGAGTACAACCTAACAAAACCTAAATACAACAATGATCAATCCTTATATGATGGAGAAATACTTAGATATACCTGAAGCGCTAATAAATATGTTTTATATTCACTAATAAAGTGATATTTCAACCAAAATACATGTTAAATATCCACTTTTAGTGAGAGAGATATATAATATTAGTCGTTTAACTCATACAATGCAATAATATTGAAAAATAATTTATTGGGCATTACTAAAAAGAAATAACAATTTAATTAAATATACCTTATCTTAAATTGAATATATAAATTAATTTTAAAAATAAGTTAATAGTTAAATAATTAAATAATGAATAAAATATAAAAGAGTATTATAAAATTTAATAATTGTATCAGTTCAAAGAAGAGTAAATTTTGGAATTAAAGTCTTTTTTAAAAAAAAATTTAATGTTAAAAAATTGAATGCTTTTCACCATATAGGTAAATTGATACTTATTCATTATTAATTTATTAATTAATCAATATTAATTATAAAAATAAAAATGGAAGTATCAATAACATATCATAATAACAATAATTATAAACTTGTCATAACCAACAGGGAACGTGAAGGCACGTGAAAATCTCATCCAATAAGCCTCGTGACCTAAGAGTCTTTCTATATGCATAAAATAATATGCTTTTTATTTTGAAATCATGATTTCATCTAAATCTCTATTTAAACTTTATCTGAAATTATATAACTGAAATACTTAATATACTCTGATAACATATTAATCATACTCTTGAAAATCAATTTAACTTGTGACTGAATCATAATTTCATCTCTAGCTTACACGTATCTTTAATTGAACTCTATAAATTCAATTCATCTTATAAACTGAAAACATATATATGGTTGTTCAACTGAAATTAAATACATAATTTGAAAATCTATGCATGACTTAGATCTAGCACATCTCCTAGGAGCACTTTACTAACAAGACTTTAAACTAAGCCTTACTCCAAGGTAAGGCTCACTGAGAACAATTGCGTCTGCCAAAACTGAATAATATTTGTACCTTTAACTACGAGGAGGAATGGAGAGAGGGCGAGTCAACGGACTCAGTAGTAAGTTCACCCATCACTCACATGGGACAACCAAGAATATATATATTGCATATATGCAACGATCATAAACCACTTGATATTTATGTGCATATCTATATAGAAAGATATATCTATATTTATGAATTCATAGAAAAACATCTCTAAATCTTTACTCGATCAAGAAATCATTTTCTATACATATACATAACAGCTTTTAAATCAAATATTTATGAAAAACATCAATATCCTCTGAAAACATAAATAACAGTACTCTAATAGAGAAACAAGAATCTCTACTATAGGGTTCTCCAAAAACTGAAAATGTTCTACTCTATGATCCATTAGAGATCTAATTTGGACACGTAACTAGATTGCATTCTTTGCTTTAGGAGATTGTCCTTCAGGACAACTTGGTACCAAGGTTAACAATCGTTTTTCTAGGTTAACTCACTGTTGTTTCTCTTTAGCTACCATCTAGTCTCTAGATTATAAATTAATCATTTCTCTAAAACTCTACTCTAGACTCTTTTGGGTTTAAAACTCTATCATATAGTTACTTTATTCTTGAAATCATAAGATCTTTAATATACATAAAATCATTTAAATCAAAAACTTTTGAAACTCTGAAAGCTCTCGACTCATATAACTCTAACAATCTGACTTTAGCATAATTGTGACTATGAAATCATGCCCAAGGGATTACTCGCTTGTAGGCATTCAATTCACAGAATATGTATCTAGCAGTTGCTACAATTATCCTGAATTCCATACTTCTTAGTATCATAAAAACTAAATTTCTAAAATCTCATCTCTCAAGCTAACGTCCTTCATAATTTAATAACTCTAATATTATACTTTGAAATGGAAACATTTATAATCATAAAAGTTTGACATTATAATAGCGTCTCTATTCATGAAATTAAGTCACACTCTTGCCAAAATATCTTAACTAACACTCTAAAATCATATTTGAAATCTCAAGTCTTGAAGTACATTTGATAAAATAATAACTTATTAAATCACATATTCTTGCATTGAATCTCTTAGAGTTGCACATAAAACGCTTTCATAACATGCAATCCATCAATCATGGTCCCATAGTTTTCTAAAATACATTTTTCATGCTATTGTCAAAACATGCTCTTTGTCTAGCTTGCCATCCTTACAAAATCATATATATAATCACACTTTCTCTAATTTCATATTTAATAATAATTATGCATAAATATACTTATAATGCTTAAAGGTAAGGCCATGAGTTTGAACTCGCTCACCGTTAGAAGTCGGGAGTATGTAGACACCACCAACTTGACCTTGGGAGCTTGGAATGACACCAACAATTGCCATAGAATAATATTGACCCAAGATCAAACTCTAATACTTTCTAAATAACTCTAATAAAACTCTAACAACATTGGGGAGTACCTCCACTTGACAACAATGGAGATAAATAACAACCCATAATATGGAGAAAGAAGATCATGGAAGTAACTAACACAAACCAACAACAATCACTCACCTTGATCTTGGAAGGAGAAGGAATGATGTTGGATTGAGAGAGGAAGGGTTAGGAGAGAGTTTGGAAAGGAGGATTTAGATTTTGGGGAAGGAAAACCAGAGTATAGGGGTGTTATAGGGTTGAGGAGCTAATTTATAAACTCGTCGTTTTGTCCTAATATTAGACACGTTCACTCGACAGAGAAACAACCACTCATTGCAGCGTTCTCGCTATAACGAGGCTCTTGCCTTGCCTTGGCTGGCGGAACCTTCTGCAAAATTTTCAACAACACTCCAACAATGCCTACCCTCAATACTAACTTATTTACATTTCTTAATTTATTTTACTTCTCCATTAACTTTTACTCTCCATTAACTTTAAAACATAAATGTAAATAAGGAAATACCCCAATATGGATTCAAATAAAATATCAAAAAAATCAAAACTCCAACCAATCAAAATCCAAATTTTAGGTTTTAGTTCAAATCGGAAGTTTTGAGATTTTCTAAACTTGTGGGCTAAAAACAATACGTTTAAGAGTTTCATAAAATTCATTAAAAATCACTCTTCAACTTATTTCTCTCTGGGAATAATTATGGGACTTTTAATATCAAGAATGTGACTCTAACATGTAGCCTTCCAAGGAGGTGTAGGGTCCAAACTTAGTGAAGTTTAGGAAATGATCAGGAACCTAAGGGTACAAAACCTCTCCTGACACGTGTACAAGGTATTACAAAACTTTTTAGTTATAATCATCAATGTAGTTTAACAAATTTTAAACATCATTTGATTTGTTTAGAAAAATGAAAACATTAACATTGCAAAAACACCATAATAGTGAGCAATAACACCAATCTTTAAATTAAAACTATTTTCATTTGAAGTAGACATTGTCCATTATAAGTTAAATCAATCTTCTTCTATTTAATTATCTTTTACTTCACTATCTCTTTCAAATAGAATTATATATTTATTATATAGTTTTTTTAGACAGAATCAAACCAATCCTATAAATAAAAAATATTATGATTCACTAATTTCATCGACTTTAATTTATCAGCATTGAAGAAATCAAATATTAAATTATATGTTAAAATATGAAAAACTTAAAAATTTAAATAACATGATGTTTGAATTAATAAAGTTATATTGTAAAAAGTTGAAAAAAAATTAAATGAAATATAAAATAAAAGTAAATTTAGATGAGCATAAAACATAAAGTCAATTTATCAAATTACCTCAATTTAATTTTATTTATTCAACATAATTATTTTAATCATTGTGTTGTATCATCAATTAATTAATTAAAATTGATAATTAATTTACTTTAAATTAATTTTTTACAAATTAAATATAATATTCATATTAATTGAATAAAATAAAATTTGATTTGATTTACAAATCACTTATATATTTAAAATATATTAAATAGGTTTTTATTTCTTTTATAAGGTTGTTAAGTGGTGTTTAAAATGAATAAGAATATACATCAATTTAATTTGAGTTTAAATTTGAAATAAAATTAAACCTCATCAATCAAATTTCTTTTTTTACATGATCATCAATCAAATTTAATATAATCTTAAAACTAAAAAATCAAATTTGATGAGATTTATTAAATCACATGATGTATTATTTTTAAAAGACATTCAGGATATGAATGATAAAAATATCTAATTTGGTCTTTATTAATATTCAATTAAAACACTCACATAAAAAATTATATTTAATTAAAGCACAAAATTCATCTATAAAATCCTATTCAAAATTGAGACAATAAAATTGTGTAACTAAATTCAAATTAATTAAATCCAAGATAAAAAAAATCAATACAATAATAGTATATAAAGGCAAAAAATGGAATTGAGCTTTACAACCTTGATTCAAATTTTGAATTAGCAACCCATAATTGAAAACATAATCATAAATATTTTGTAGATTGGATTTTTTTATTAAAATATATCAATAAGTTCACACCAAGACCATTACATTCCAATAAAATCATTAGTATTGATAACCAATATATATACATATATACCAATATTTTAGAAATCTATACCATTAAAACTACCTATACTAACCATCAATATATCTAGTAGCTATGTCATTCATATTTTTTAGCATGAATAAAAAAGATTATAATCCTATACCTCCAAACTTCATTACCATATGGAATTAGTCATATCGCTTATAGTCAAATTGATGTCATTCTTAACTATAATATTCTTCTTGGAACAACTTATACAATTCAATGTGTTTATTGAAGGATGTTTCTTGATCACATAATTTATCCCTCTAATCTTGAACTATTTTTAAAGCTTCTGAAATAATAGGTGAAGACAATTTGAATGTGATAATAAATTGTAAAAAAATAAACACCCAAAATAAAGAAAAGTACTAAATATATAACAAAAGATGATAAGTATAAACGTAATAATAAAAAGAAAAAATATGTAGAACTATGGTAGTAAAATTGATGTAAATTAAAATAAGGTGTACTACTCATCCATATCAATTTTGATGACATTGAAAATTATCTTTTTCCCATTTCTATTGATAGAAATAGAACTTTGAATTTTCATAACTTAGGATGTTCCATAAGTGAAGAATTCTAACATGAAATTAGTATGACTCATTGTTAGAACTGATATAGGAAACTATATTGATAGATTAATTAATATTATATGTATAGATTAATAATAATTATATTATTGTATATAATAAATAGAGGAACATTCTATTAGTTGCAAATAAAAAAAAAAGAATTATTATTTGAGTTTATATTATTGATGAGCCATATAAAGATAGATATTGATAGAGTGACTAAGTGATTGAAGGAAATATAAATTATTATGATATTATTATTATTATTACAATTATAGATAGATTGTAAAATAATATGCATTAATTTAAAGAATATTTAAATTTTATATCAAAATATGTGTTGTTAAGTGTATTTCTACTTTTGGTGAAAGAAATTTTTTTAAAAAAATTTAAAATTACCAAAAAATAATACCTAACATTACAATTATTGTTTAGTATTCCTAAATATTATATTTATATAGCTAGTTTAACATTTTTTAGAAAATATTTTAGGAGACAATTTGGTTATGAAATTATACGATGCATCATTTGGACAAATATTAAAATTTTAATTATAATCAATTAAAATTTTGAATTAGTGACATATTTTCAAATTCAATTTCAATAACACACTCTAAAGAACATCATAACAACAAATCCAAATAAAACAATCAAAACACATCCATATCCAATCCAATGCAAATTAATAAAAATCTATATTATATATAAAAAAAGGTGATAGAAAATACTATTTTGCTACATTACACATCATAAGACATATGCCAAAACTCTAACATTGATAGAGTTGTTTGAAAATATATATGATTAGAAATATATTGAATGGACAAAACCTTGTAAATTATAGAAGAGTGAATCAATTAAAAGTGAAAAATAGAAGAGTGAAGTAAATAAAAAGGAATATAACAACTCCTGTTATGTTCCTATGTATGAGAAGATGCTGAAAAATACAAAATATTTTAAAAAAGATATCAATCTTAAAAATTCAAATAATATTGTTTGTTTGTCACAATTGATATAACAATATATAATAAAAGAAAAGAATAAAAATTTACAATGAAAATTATGGGAGAATGAATAGATTATAATAGTGAAAAAGTGGAAAGAAAAGCAAATTTGGAGAAATGAAGAAAACTCATCTAACCTAAAAAAATATAAGAAATGAATAAACTCGTCTTTGAACATAAGGTAATGATTGATGGCATTGAAGCTAACATCAACAACTGTTAAAATTTCACAATGGCCGTTAGTGAGAAAGAGAAGTGAGAAAGAGATAATGAAAGAGATCTTATAAGAAGGAATACAAGAGTTGTAGAATAATGATAAGTAAATTACAAAATGAAATTAACAATACTATTCATCAACAGTAAAATAAGATAAAAATAAATTAAGACAACAATTGAGGGTGATGAAAAGTAAATAATCATAGAGTCGTTCACATAGAAAATTTTAGAAATTGATGTATCAAGACGAAAAATAGAATAACCTAACAAAATAAAATAATATTGAGAAGTGTTTGTTACAACGAAAAATGACCTTGATAAAAATTTATATTGAAAAATTTGAAACTTAGTATTTATTATTGTGG
The DNA here is from genome assembly GCA_030441495.1 of Dalbergia oliveri. Taxonomy (NCBI): domain Eukaryota; kingdom Viridiplantae; phylum Streptophyta; class Magnoliopsida; order Fabales; family Fabaceae; genus Dalbergia; species Dalbergia oliveri. The sequence goes on along the minus strand of JAMLFY010000001.1, from coordinate 50,147,509 downwards.
ATATGAAAATACTATACATTGATTTAAAGTTGATATTGAATTTGAAATTTAAATTTTGTATTTTTTTAATTGATTAATTATATAAATTTTGAAATATACTTTCTATTTTTGAAGTAAATAAAGTTTAGAAAAGTTATGAAAAATTACACATATGTAAATGTGGAAGAATAAATTTTATAGAATATAGATTTGAATTTTTCAAAAATTCAATAGGGATGTAAAAATATACCTAACTCACAGTATAATAGTTCTCTCATATTCAATAGGTTCGGTATTTATTTTAGATTTGATTTTTTTTAGAAGTTTTAGAAATATTTCCTTATTTAAATATGATTTTGAATTTTGTAATTGATATTTATTGTACATGTGAAAATATATGTATTAATTGAATATGATTTTCAGTTCATTATTCAAATTTTTGTAATTAATTGTATTCTTATTATATGAAATGTTAAATATACCTTTTATTTTGCATAAAAGAGTACCCTTTATTTAAGAAGTAAAAATAATTTTCTAAACAATATAAATTATGAGAAAATAGCACATGGTGAAACAATTTAAAAAAATCTATTATAATAGTTGTTTCATTTAACTAATTATTTGTTATTATTAATTATTAATATTATAATTATAGTATTTTAATACTATAATAATATATTTGATTGTCGTTTCCTTTATCTTTTTTTTTTATCATTTTAAAGTTTAATTTTTTCAATTATAATATTTTGTTTAGCCTTATTTCAATTGTCGTTTGCAATAAATGCCATAATATTTCATATAGGGTATTTAGATTGCATTGATGATAGAGAGATATGAAGGTGATTTTTTAAAAAATAATTAATAATTAAGATTATTTTTTAGCTCTTAGTTTTTCTTTCTTCTATATTTGTGTCTTGATATTTTATTTGTTTTGGGATCTCCATACTGGCATGTGCTAATATTTCATTTATTTTTTTTATTTTTTTAATAATCTTATATGCATAATAAATCAATTCAAGATATGGTACATTAAGTTGATAAAATGCAGTTTAAGAATATGTAAATAAAATATGATAATATTTGTTCAAATATCTATCTTTAATAATAAAAAAAGATTATAAAAAATAATAAAAAGGAAGGGTTTGATGACATTCAAAATAGATAGATCATCGTATGTATTATTTAAATGATAAAAGAGATAAATCATTAAATATTGATAATCGCAATGATATTTTAATGATATATAATAATTATGATTGTGAGTTTTTTTAAAAAATAATTATAGATTAAAGTTATGAAAATTGTGAGCCCTAAATTATCTTAGGAATGATACCTAAAACTTTCCTGATAAGTCTGGAATATTAATATTATAGGTTATAAATAGCATTAACAATATCATATCACTTGTTTATACCATAAAGATTTGACAGAAAAATTTATGCTAATCATTGACCGTTTAACACTTTATAAATTTGGACTTATTATGGTGAACTATAGAAACATTTACAATAAACCATAACATGTGCAAAGTTCTTAAAAAAATTAATTGTGAAATAAAATATCTAAAATTTCATTTCTTTAAGCTTAAAAAATATTTTTAGTGTAAATTAAAATTTAAAAAATTCATTATAAAACACCTTTATATTATAAGTGCAACAAAATTAAATCATTTTAAATATTTTTAGCACCATTATAACATTTTTTTCTAATTTAATAAGTGATATGCTTTTTAGTTATGTTGGTTATTGTTGTTTCTAATAATTTTCTATAGTATTATTATAGCTAAGATGCCAAGCAATTTTTTTGATTGAAGAATTGAGCTACGCAATGAATATTATATATATATATATATATATATATATATATATTTTTGTTTTAACATTTTTAATTTGATATCAATTTGGTCATCCTAATAATAAAGTTTTTGACATGAATTTAATTCTAGCATTTTCAATTTGGATCTCTATTTTAATTGAATGACAAAATTAATGTCAAAATAAATAATATTAGGACTGAATTGATGTTGAAACTAAAAAAAAAGTTAGAATTAAATTGATATAAAATATTTTGTTATGATCAAATTGATGTAAAAAATTATTAAAATTAAATTGGAGCCAAATTTAAAATACTATGACAAAAAATTTTATTGTATTTTTTAGAGTTTAATTTTGATAACTAACAATATAAAATATTTGTATACTATCAATCATTCAATTAAAATCCTTCATTTGTATGAATTGTAAAATAATGAACAAGAGAGTCAACTATCGTTCTTAATATGACAATATATAATTGCATAAATAAATTTTTTTAATATTGATAATATATAGAAATTAAATACAATTTTTTATACAGTAGAATGACACCTTAAAAGAAGGATTCAGATAACTTATCAATTATGTATGATAGATAAGTTGAGTTTCTTATTGTCTCTTAAAATCCAACAAATCATAGCATATACATTTTAAATGTTTACCATATGAATTCTTATTTGCTCCCCTGCCTGCACGATGGAAACAAACAGGCTTCATGCAGTCACATTGCGAACCACAACGTGATATATTTCATTTTCTATTTTTATTTTCTTGGGCACGTCTGACTTCATTTTGCATTAAAAATATTTTCCAACTCATGGATGTCGCTTTATTTCTTCAACAAAATAATTAGGGGCGCACTCCGACTGAATAAAGTTAGGGTGAAAAGAGATAAGGATATTATATCTAACAAAGATAATTTATTTAACTTATGGTGCATAATTAATTTATTCTATATGCACATTTTTTTCCCGGTAGATGATGGGTATAGTAAAAGAGTTCAAATCTCAAGCTAATCCTAATAACAAAGATAATTTGTTTAACTTATAGTGCATAATTAATCTATCATGTGCTTTTTTTTTTCCCCGTAGATGACGGGAACACTAAAAGAGTTCAAGATTGTTGCACGAGAAATGTTATGATTTACAAATGTACAAGATCTAAGTAATCTTATCTAATTAAAATGCATTGTAAAAAGGGACTCATCAGTGGAAGAATTATTGTCGAAATTTATCCAGAATTAAATGCCCACGCGGAGGAATGAAGAACAAAAAATAATGAAAAAGAAAAAGTGAAGGAAAGACTGAAATGAATAATAGAAAAAATATGTGCATGGCTTTGATAATGAAAGCTAACAACTAGATTTCGTATTTCCTATTTTTTACTGTCCCATTTATTACTTTTTTACATATATAATATTGCATATGAAAACCTAAACAGAGAATATTAACAAGATAAATACTTAACGCATAGTCATAATTTCTTCTCCCTTGTCAATCATCACAAAAATACAGTTTATAGATATAAAACAAAACAATATATTGCTCAAGTTTTGTGAGTACTTTCATTCCCTACAAATTTTGTCGCACAGCCATATTTCAGTTAATCAACAAGGAAAGAGAGGAGGGGAATGCCGATTCCTTTCTATTTTCAACATTTAACGGCATGTTTGGTTTTGTTTGGAGATCAAATTATATTTTCTGAGAAATTTTATAATTTTTTTTTAATTCAACTCATAATTTAAGATTTTTTTCAACCGGCGCTGTATGAAATTAGACGTGGATAAATGTATCAGGCCTAATTAGTAATAATATCATGAATGGTAGAAACTACAACTGAAACTGCTAGCTTTTTCTTTATAGTTGTGGGAATCAATTAGTGCCACAAATTATCAGAAAAAATTTGTGCCACAATTCATGCAAAGCACCAAAAGGATATTGGGCCATATGATAGTTGCTAAAGAACGCATAGTGGACAAGGGTCACAATCAACAACCTCTTTTGTGTGTATTTGTGGACGAAAATGACAATAAATGGTTGGGCCACCCCGTCAAAAAAGGAAACAAATAGACATGGCTGGCGAGCATGGTCAAGTTGTACGATTAAATTCACATGTCGTTAGGTTCAAAGATTACGGTACCAGCGAACTTTTTTTTTTTTAATTATAGTAGATTCCTATAATTTTATTTAATTTTTAATTAAGTTCTTATAATTTAAAAATTTATAATTAGATCCATATTTAAAAAAAAAATTAATTGAGTCCTTACAGTTAGCCACCATTATAAAAATATTTCCAGCAATACTATGGTGCATCTAATGAAATTAGGTGTACCAAAAAACTCATTGCTCTAAATTATTCAATGTATGTAAAATAAAAATCTATAACTAAAAATAACATATCTATCAATACACTCTTTTAATATAGTTTATATAAAAATTACATATTAAAATTTACCCTCCAAAACCAACAAAGCCCAAAGCACCCTTATCCTATCTTCAATTCCCCCTTCTGCTTCATCTTTTTCTTCTTCTACCTTTACCAACTCCTTTGCTCTTCACTCCTAAAACCCAAACCTTCACCCTTCATTTCCCTTCACCTTATCCTACACCCTCCCCTAATCCTATGCACCTTCCCACCACCATCAATAAGCTCTCCCTCCACTTTTGCCCTCTCTCCCACCATGCCATCCACCACTGCCCCTCGCCACTATTGTCATCCCTAAGAAGATCGAAGAGCTTGGCACCAAGATCTCCGCCGCCTCCTTCGCCCTACATCGACTACCTCAACAAAGGCTGGCTCATTCCTTCCTTTCTAATTCTACTTCTTTCTTTTTTTGGGTTTTAAGTTTGAAAGGTTTAGTTTTGATTTGGTTGCAGCTTTGTTTGTTTGGTTTATAATTTTTTGGTTGTGTTTGAGATGTTGGAAGATGTTTGGTGTTGAAAATGGTTTATCGTGGATGATGGTTGAGGACTTTTTTGTTTGCGATGTAAATTAGTTTGATTTTTATTGTTGGAAGGCTTGGATTTGTGTTTGATACTGGTTTGGGTTGAGATGGCGGAGTGATGAGAATGATTGGGATCGAAATGGGTTTATGATGATGGGTTATTGATGATATTGGTGTTGTGACATTTGTTTTGGGGCTTTGTGATTTGGTGTTGTGTTTGATGGATATGGACAGAAGATTGGTTATTGATAATAATGATGGATGTAGGGTAAGGGGCTCTCTGCCTCTGCTTTTGGTTCCCAATTGCTGAGTTCTAGTTGTGAATGGTCCCTCCTTCTATTATAGCTCCGCCTATGCAATGGGTGGTGGGAAGGAAAGATAGATGAGGTAGAAGGAGATAAAATAAATGAATACGTAATATATTAGGAATATTTTATTTTTTTGTAACCGTTGTTATTTTCAGGGACTTGATTAAAGAATTTTATACAATATAAAAATTTAATTATAAATTTTTAAATTATAAGGATGTAATTGAAAATTAAGTGAAATTACATGGATTTAGAATAATTAAAACTTTTTTCCTCTTATTATATCGTGGTACTATGTCTTCATATGTATAGAAAAGAGAGTGAAGACGAAAATGGTGGCCATATTAGTGCGTGAAAGTGTAGGCATGCACTAAACACAAATTAAAGTGATGTGTAGGAAGAAGCACATCACTTAGTACGGCGAATTTTGCTGAATCACCTTTCCATTTTGATACATGATCAATAGATTGTTGGAATACAAGCACTTCCGATTCCGAACGAAATTAACAACAAATTGATGACAATCCTTATTTAACAATAATATGTAATATATGCCTCGAAAGGCCAAAATAAATAGCTGAGTTTTTAATCATCTAACCAGTGGTTTAATTTTTAACAGTATATATAGAGAGAGTTCTGTCCAAGAGATAAGATGCAAAAATATAAATTTTATGTTTTGAGTGGATTAATCAATATTTTTTTGTGGTGGATACTCAGGATTCATCAAAGAAGGCCAAAATGAAACCTTTGGTTTTTTTTTTGTTTTTGGCCTGAAAATGAAACCTTTGTTTTAAGAGATATATCCGCCTTTTCTTTATGCCTCCTCAAGAAGAGCTGTTATGAAATTGGTGACTGTCAAGTAATTTACCGATGAGGAAGCTATTGGGGTCAGAGGTTGCTAACTTCCAAGCCCCAAGGAAAGGATCACGAAGAGATTGGGCTTACATTGGATCCCAAAGGAAGGAGCCAGAAAATTGGGCCTTTTCTGCATTTGGGTGGGAGTTGGACTCGATTGGATGTAAATGGCACAGACGTGTTAAAGATTTTGTGAGGCCCCAGATACCTCATCCGGTAAAAAGAAAATGGAAGTTTGTTGTCAAACAAAAAAAAGGTGTTTCTTTCGACCAAAAAACACAATTTGTTTTAGTGTTTTTTTTTACACCAAACATGGAGAGAAAAAGAACCATTAGAATACCAAAAACTTATAATAACAAAACAATAAAAACCAATATTATCAATTTAATAAGTAAAATAAAAAATGAACAAAATTAAGATCTTATTAAATTTAAAATATTATCAAATATAATGAACATTATTTTGTAGCTCTAGAAATAAATAAATAAATAAATTTTATTGATAGAATTTGTTACCCTTTTTTTGAAAAAAAATATATCCTTTGCCCACTTATTTTCTCTTGACACCTGAACATCAGCGTGGAGCATCACTAGCTAGCATCTTGATTGGTGGGCCTGCAAATACTCTTTGTAGTTTTCTAATGAAGTTTACAGGGTGACAACAGAAACACAAACGAATGCAAACAAACTGCACCTATATGCAATAACAACAGAGTTAAAGACGTAGTAAAGAAGAACACTGGGTGGGTTTGATATCACATTCATGATTGATGAAAATGAAACAAGAAGTCAGCATAAGCAATGCCCCAATAGGACAAGCCACAACGTGATCGAGCATATATGTATATCAAAAAGCGTCTTTCCAATCTTAATTGAATGGACAAAAAAAGTGGAATGGTTAGCATTCGCTAGCTGATTATTTTTCTTTTCTATTTATTTTTCAATCTCGTCATTTGTATCACAGTATTACTTCTTAAGCATAACCAAATGATGAGGACTAATCCGGTGCTTCTACTTCTTGTTCAAGTATTTAAAGTGAGGTTTAATTTTCTAATTTAATAATTTTGTTAATATACCGAAAACACCATCAATGAATATCTGCTGTCTGAAGTCCGAGCAAAATGATGAAAATTTTTCCAAAATGTGCAAATGGAAAAGTGTATGCATGTGAGAGATGACGCGTAGCTCAAGGCCTTCCCATGGCTTGAAATCTGTAACATTCCACCCAACATGTTCCTTCTTGAGTTTTAATATATGTTGAGAAATGTTATTTATTCTGAGAGAATATGTCCCAACCTCATATTTTTAGATGGATTGTTGAATTTAATTGAGCTAATATCTAACCTAAAAATAGATAAGTGTGTAAATATAATCTAACATTTATGAATACAAATAAGATATATATTATATTCAATGTAAGGTTCAAGTTTCCTACCTTTCCGATTAAAATTTTCAAATTTTCTTAGAGGGTTGTTATTTAAGAAGTATCTAATATCTTTTATTTTATTTAATAACTTCGTTTTTATTTCACTAGCAAGTTTATAACTGTAAAAATTATTGGCTTAAACAACTAATACCGCGTGAATAATAATAGTGTACTTAATTTGTGGCGTTTATGATTAGTAAATTATGTCCACATAAGAATAAGATTTGTAGTCATGTGGGTGTGTGGGACTGGGATCTGTGGAATCAGGAATAATGTGTTGTGTTATAGAATCTTTGTCCTTGTGTATTTGTTGCATTGGCCGACAAATGATAAACGAATTGAAAGAAAGTAATTTTTTTATTCCTTATTAATAGTTATTTTTGTAAAATTGTGTTATCTTGATATATTAAAAAATTAATATATCTAATTATAAATTGTAGTTAAATATGTTAACTTTTTAATATATCAAAATAGTATAGTTTTTGGAGAGCGAATATTAACATGCAACCTATGTTAATCCTAGTGGCAGGCAAAATCTGAACATCTAGTGAATTCCCTGTATAAAAACAACCAACACAATACTAAGTAGAAATCTTTGCTCGTATATCGTTTGGAGTTTTTACACAGGAATCGAACATGCTATTGCTAACACTGTCATGAAAGGCTACGCTAAATATTTAATTAGATCAACAACGGAAAAGAATTTGAACTTTCATCTCAAAGGATGATAATGTGAGATGATGGTGTTCAAAGTTCAAACTTGAAAAGGCAAAGAATGGCAATTTTGATAATATGAGGATGAATGTGAGGGCACCCAATATTCCAATGGTTCTTTCAAAGTTCAAGGGTATCCGGTTCCTCTTTTTCATTAATGTCCACTAACCTGTTAGCTTTTTTGTAAATTTTTTTATTAATTTTATTTTCTCAGTGTTTCTTTTTAATCTTAAACACACACTGGAAAAGTACTAAATTCTCTTTACCTTCGGTGCAAATTACAATGAAGACCAAGTTAAGTTACTAGCAATAGGATAGGAGTTAAGACCCAACTCACCCAAGTCTCGATTGGTTCGTTAAGCTTCAAAAGGGTTGGGTTATGAAGAAGTGCTTTCAGTTTCACTCACATGTAGCAAAACTAACAAGGGTTATGATTTTATTCAATTTCACGTGACTTGACTGAGAAGTGTTGTCCACCCGGGATATATCAGACGGCAACTCTGATCTTCTCCCATCTGGTACCTCTCCTTTAGAATAATGTTAGTGTTAATTTTTTTCTCTAATTTAGTCAAATTTTATATTTATTGCATTTGAATTCAAAATAAGAAACCTGAGATCTTTTAAAATAATATACAAAATCATGACTGCACATATAACCTGTGCCATTACAGATTTACAATAGATAATTGGCCTATATAATTCTTGATTTTGAATGAGAACTGTTGTTTAGTTCAAATATTTTCTCATGAAATCAAATGAATGAGTTAATTGCATATAAGATTTGACAATTATTTTTTAGCCAATCACTCGAGGAAAAAAACAGTTAAATGACTTCTAAAATAATATTTATGTGTCAATTTTACGAATTTCATTCCAACTCAAAAGAATTTTTCTTTGACCAACCCTTTTCATGAACATATTTTAAATATTTAAAAAAAAATTAACTTTATGTACTAACAATTACAAAACATAAGATTTGACAGAAATAATAACAAACGCATAGATTAGCAGATAGTGGATTGTTCTAACTTTGGAGTCTCGGATTTTAGGCTTGAGCAATATTGCCTACTGTGTTTTTTTGTAAATTCTATTAGCTGAGAATGTAAATTATTTTTATACCATAAATATATAAAGATAAATCCCTATTATAATTAAACCAACTCGTTTGAAGGAAAAGGGGAAAGTCAATTATAGCAGTCAAGAAATTTAGTGCAACACTGCAACATGAAGGGCAATGATAATTTCTGGGTATTTAGATGTCATATTTGTGTTTGGTCTTCCTTTATTATCTACCCGACCTCAAACTTTAAAATTCTTTTCTTTCGTCCTCTTTATGTTTTGACCGTTACTTTTTCTCAACGTCTCTCTCTGTTCCTCCTCCTTCTCTTTCTCTCTCTACACTGTCACACTGATTCTCTCTCTCTCTCTCTCTCTCTGAAGGTTCGAAGCTCAATCTAGTTCCCGCTCGCCATTGTCAGGTATGGTTTTCCATTCTAACCTTCACTGTTCATGTTTTTTTTTCCTTATCAAACCAAGGAACTGTTTACGCTCATTGTTATTACTATTATTACTCTCTTTTTGCTATTTTTTTTCTCTGCTTCTTCTCATCCTACTACTTGTCACCATTCAGCAAACACCAATTAATTTTTTCTATATATTTTTTCACTTTGTAATGGCTTTATGTATGTTTGAGATTTCTGCTGGTTTTTTTTCCCCTCAACTTTGCAAAAATAGAAACTCCCTCATCAAAAAGTTCTATGCTTTGTTAATGTCTCCTTTTTAGTATAGCTTAATTGGTTTTCTGGGGCAGACACATGAGAGGAGGCATGCATAGGGAAGAAGGCTTAAGGAATCTCCATTACTTGTTTCTTTTGGTCAAGTTCAATCTTCATTGTCCTTCTCCTGTCTGACTTCAAAATAAAGAAAAGCATCCAGCTTTATTAACATTGATACATTTCCTTGGTTCAACTACTATACATATTGAATTTGTTTTCAATTTTCCTTTTTCCTTTTTGGTGTTCATGTTTGTATATATTAAGCTTTCCTTTTCTTTTTTCTGCAGACAGATTCTCCTTTGATTTCCATTTCAATGCAAGCTTGAGATATTATTATTATTAATTATTCATAGGGCTGAAGGGTAACCCAGAATAAGAGATGGGATGTTCTCAATCAAGGTTGGATGATGAAGAAGCAGTTAAGCTTTGCAAAGATAGAAAGAGATTCATCAAACAGGCTGTTGAGCAAAGAACACAGTTTGCTTCTGGGCACATAGCATACATCCAATCTTTGAAAAGAGTCTCAGCTGCTCTCAGAGAGTACATTGAAGATGATGAGCCGCCTGAGTTCTCATTGGATTCATTCATAACCCCTGTGAAGAAAACTAGTCCTGCCTTCATTAACATATCATCAAAGCCCTTCACTCCAACAACAATTGAGTTTGCACCCAATTCAACCTTGAAGGTGAATTACCTAAGGCCGGGTGGGAATCCACCGATTTTGGTTGAGGAAAGGCCTCAGTCGCCCGAAATGGTTCGAGTTGAAACATACTCTCCCATTCACCAATATGGCATTGATGGTTTCTTTGCCATGCAGTCCTCACCTATGAATTCCTCAGTTTTTGCTTATTCTCCCAATAACAGGCCTGGCACTATCCCTCCCCCTTCACCTCCAACTTCCCAATGGGATTTCTTTTGGAACCCTTTTTCATCATTAGACCATTATGGTTACCCTACCCAAAGTAGCCTTGAGCAGATTGTTATGGATGAAGAGAACCGAGGATTGAGGCAGGTCCGAGAAGAAGAAGGAATACCTGATCTGGAAGATGAAACTGAACAAGAAGATATTGTTGGAAAGAGAAATGTATCAGAAGAAAGAAACAAAGTTGATATGAACTCCTCCAAAGAGGAAGTGACAGTTGAAGATGTTGATGAAGATGAGGAGGAAGAGGAGGGAACAAATGCTGAAATAGTACATGAAGTCATAGACTCAGGGGCTAATGACAGTGAAAGTTTTCATGTATCAAAAGTTCAAACTGCAGGTCATATTGAATCCACCAGCCATGAGGAAATGGCACTTGATAATCAAGAAGCTAAGGAAGAAACACCTGGTTTTACAGTTTATGTAAACCGAAGGCCGACAAGCATGGTAGAAGTAGTCAGGGATCTTGAAGCTCAATTCACAATAGTCTGCAATGCAGCCAATGATTTCTCAGCATTGTTAGAGGCCAAGAAAGCTCAGAATTCATCAACATCTAATGAACTTTCAGGTTTGATGAAAGTATACAATCTGTATTTTCAGTTTGATTGATATTGTTCTTGCATGCTCATGCATTTCATATTGGGAAACAAATGGGAGATAAGCCTCAAGTTACTAGAACAGATATTCTAAAAGTTATGAAGGAGACATGAACGTTCATATGGCCAATGCATTCTCTCGTGCTTATATCTTTCTGTAAAGTTTAGGGAATGTAAATTTTAGTTATATTTCTTTTGCAGCATCAAAATTGTTGAACCCCGTAGCTCTGTTCCGCTCTTCTTCGCGCTCTTCCTCATCAAGATGCTTAATGAATTCTTCAAGCACTGTACATGAAGGTTGCGAGGGCACTAATGATCCCTGGGAGGAGCATTGCTTGTTTTCTGGTAGTCATCAATCAACGTTAGACAGGTTATATGCATGGGAGAAGAAACTGTATGAGGAAGTCAAGGTATATTCAGTACTTTTTCTTTTGGTTTCTCATTTCTTTGATTTTTATTAGAATACTATTGTTACAGGTCATTGCATACAATTTTACTAATGGGAAACTTATTACCATACCCACTTTCCTCTTCGACAGTCTGGAGAACGCGTTCGAATTGCATATGAGAAGAAATGTCAGCAATTTAAGAACCATGATGTAAAAGGAGAGGACCCAACCTCTGTGGATAAAACAAGAGCAGCAATTAGAGATCTTCATACCCAGATAACGGTTTCAATTCACTCAATTGAAGCTATTTCCAGGAGAATTGAAACTCTAAGAGATGAAGAGTTGCATCCCAACTTCTTGAATTGGTTCAAGGGTATGTATGAAGATCATTATCCCCACAAAATGCTGTTTTCTATACCTCATGCCAAAATTTTAAAGCATATTCACTATTAGACTTCAAACATGCTGCTAATATTCCATTTCGTCGTTCTACACATTCAGTTTTGATAGTTTAGATTCAACTCTAAGTTCTGATTTCTGCATGAGCAAACATATTGTGTTTTCTTCAAGAAGACACTATGTCCACCATATCGAATGCAACAGATATATCACACTATCATGGCATGTGATCACACATAAGATATCATGCTTACTGATTCTAAAATTATACAAACTACAGGCTGGCAAGGATGTGGAATGTGATGGCAGAATGTCATCAGACTCAGAAGAGAACATTAGATGAAGCTAAGATTCTTCTAGCTGGCACTGATGCCAGAAAACAGTCTGGCATGTCAATAACTGATCCACAAAGGCTTGTTCGTTCTGCAGCCAATCTTGAAACTGAGTTGAGGAATTGGCGAAACACCTTCGAGTCATGGATCACTTCTCAAAGATCCTACATTCATGCTCTCGTTGGCTGGCTTCTCCGGTGTGTGAGATGTGAGCCTGATGCATCAAAGTTAGTATGCTCTCCTCACAGGTCCAGTGGCACTCACCCACTATTTGGACTTTGTGTTCAGTGGTCAAGGCGTCTAGATGCCATCCAAGAAACAGTGGTGCTTGATGGGATAGACTTCTTTGCAGCTGGTATAGGGTCCTTCTATGCACAACAGCTGAGAGAAGAATCTCGGCAAAATGCAGCAAGATCAAAAGACGCCAGTGAGAACATGGAAATGGTGGAAGTTGGCCAGGTGGAAGAGGAGGCAATGACTAATGAGCAATTGGCTGAAGTTGCTATCAAGGTACTTTGTGCTGGGATGTCAGCTGCTATGAGCTCAATGGCAGAGTTTGCTATTGATTCTGCTGAGGGATACAATGAACTTGTTAAGCAATGGGAGAATGTGAAGTTGCAGAATACTTCTTGTGAGACTGGAACATGATCTCTTGCATTTTGTGGCTTATTAAAAATTAGTTAGTTTAGCAATTGGTGTCAGTGAATGTAGTTCAAGGTTAGGGTTGGATGGAGCATGGAGGAGAGTGGCGGAATAGGAAAGGGGGAGGGAAAGGTTTTATGTGAGTCTCTCACCCTTGTTTGAGAGTTTTTTATACTGCAGCTAGGGAAATGAGAAATTGTAAGTTCATTTACCATTTATTTTGAACATTTTAAAGCTCCTCCATTTGGAGGATTTTAAATATTCAAACAAGGGGAAGGAAACTTACTACTGTCTCCTATACTCTTTTGACTTCTCTTCCCCTTCATTTTCTTTTGATTTCCTTTCAAATGGACAAGATAAAGGAACAATGGCATTTTTTTTTTCAAGTTTCCTCCAAACATTTAAAAATTTCCCTGGCAAGTTATATCTAGTATTTGAATATTACATTCCACTAAACACTTGTCAATGACATTTCAACCCCAAAAAATTACATAATAATAATAATAATAAAAGATTTACAGATAACTTGTTTGCTACCTGTTACTAAGATTTTACAGCGTCACTTTGGCATCTCTATCTCACCTTGCGCACAAGATAATAAACATTCCATCATCAAAACTTGTTTATGCTGACAATCCCAAGGGTTCATATACAAAAAAGGATGGATCATAAAACCAAGTGTTGCATACAAAAATGGATCATGTAATTACTACTTCTTTGGCATGGATTGTAATTTTCCAAACTTTTAAATTTGCATCGTATAAAGGGAAAGTCACACATCTTTTATGAGGTAGGCAGCCAAGGGCTTGTAATTGAGATGAAGATAAAAAAATTGAATGAACTTTTACTAATGGTAACCATAGCCTCCATCAGCATCATCTAGCTCCATTTCAGCATCTTCAAATGAAGTCATAAGCGTGAGGAAAACAACAACAGCAACCAGCTGTGCTACCACAAAATATTTGGACCTCCTTTTAAAGGTTTTCTCCTCCTGTGTTTTCTCCCTCTTGGGTTTGCTCTTAGGCTTTGAACCTAAAACAAATATTGAATTAATGAAGATTAACATAACATAAGAGTTAGCAAATAAATACTTATTCACATAATTATTCGATAATAGTACTTCTATTTAGTACGAAAACAAATAGTACGAAGTGTAACGGCATAAATCTAGGAACAGGGGAGATGGATAAAAGGTCAAAAACCAACATAAAAATGCAAAGTCAGTTTGTGTAGTCTTCGCAGAAAAGATTTCATACTAACTACACTTCTGATTAGGTAATAATGCTACAACAAAATTTTATCCGAACAGCTAAGTACTACTGGGCACAAATGGCAACTTGTTCTACCTGAAACGTCGTATAACTTTCTATTATTTTAAATGCTCAATGTTCAAAAGTAAGGATATGTGGTCCTATTATCAGCCAGATGATGGAGTTTTGAAGATAAGTCATGTTTAGGGGGCAACGACTATGAGCCACTTATTTCTAGTTCTATGAAGCAAATCATATGATGGAGCAACAGGATCACAAATCTAAGCTCAGGAATCATTAATCAAGTTCACAGATCAATTGTTCCGCCATTATGCTTACTAATCCATTCGTTGATTACATTCAACACACTTCCCACTCTACCTGAAACCTCGTATAACTTTCTATTATTTTAAATGCTCAATGTTCAAAAGTAAGGTTATGTGGTCCTATTATCAGCCAGATGACGGAGTTTAGAAGATAAGTCATGCAACTATGAGCACTTATTTCTAGTTCTATGAAGCAAATCATATGATGGAGCAACAGGATCACAAATCTAAGCTCAGGAATAATTAATCAAGTTCACAGATCAATTGTTCCGCCATTATGCTTAGTAATCCATTCGTTGATTACATTCATCCCACTTCCCACTAGCTAAAAACCTCCAAATCTAACAATACTCAAATCGATAGATAAATATTGCAGAAAGAACCCCAGGATGGTTATGTTGCCTTGTTAAGGCATCCCCAGCTAACAAAACTACAGGAAAAGCATGCATATACAAAATTATGAAAATATCTTACTCGTGGTTGAATGGCTTCTGGAAGCTGTATGAAATTGAGGGCCAGATGAAGGTGACGGACTAGCATCTATTAGTTCTGTCTTATATTGTTGCGCATATGTAACTAAGTTGGCATGTTCCAAAAACTTCATTCGCAAGATTGATGATTCCTGAAGGTACATCAATGTTATGCAAGAAGAAACAAAGTTAACAGTTTTCCTCAACACTGATTCATACTCTGAGAATCTAACCAACTTCATTATAGTTCACACTGCCATAGCACCAATTGATAGTAATACTTACAGGTAAAGCTTGAAGAACAACTAGTCCATGTGCAAGAAAAATAGCATCCAAGCTTGATGGCCTGCATAAAGAGAAAAGCGAGTGAATACAACAGTACCAGGAGGTCAAAGTCAATATCAATATTTCCTCTCAAAATGAAGAAGTCCGCGCACATTGTTCTAGCAACAGATAAGTTCACAAATTCACATGTAACAAAGCCAGAGAACTCACCTATTCTCAAACAAGAAGTTTTGTTCACCTAACCAAGTTGATAGGGCATCATATGCAAAGTTAGCTCTCCCAAAAATCTGTCCATCACTAATAGCTATAAATAAAAAACAAATCAAAGAGAAATCCACATAAAGCATCAAAATTTAAAACTATCATGCAGATTGAAACTGACCACTTCTTTCTTCACTTCAGCATTTTCATTGGTAATCTGATGTTTCTGCTTAATCCAATGAGCTTTCCTCCAAAAAGAACCTTCCCTAAGGGCCAAGGAAGATCAGAATAATAGATGGTATAAGCAGAAGGGGAACCTTCAGATCCCACCCAGAGTTCATAGGCAAGTGCATCAGCAAGCCAAGTGGTAAGCATAGCCTTGGTTGGAACCCAATCAGGTAGTGAAGAAACCCCACTGTCCAAGTCAACCACCCCAACATCCCTCTTCAAGCACTCAATTATCCCTCCCTTCTCATTGTTATAAGCCACATAGTCACCAACCTCAAAGTAAGGAATTTGATCTAAACAAACACAACAACAAATTACAACATACCCATGAATCCAAAAATATAAAAAATCAAACTTTATCATATGGGAATGAAAACCCACAAGGGAAAACAGGTTTAAATGCCAAAATCACGAGAAATTGAAATGCAAGAGTGAAGAATAAGGTGTTACCGGAATCAGGGTAGTTAAGGTGGAAGTCCAATTGGAAGGGAATTTGGGCGAACTTGAGATAGAGGTAAGCGGAGAGGCATTCAGGGCAACCGGTTGGAAGGCCAAAGCAAGGCTTCCTCACAACCAGAGTGTTGTTAATTTCATTTTCAGTGGTTTCCGCCATTGTTGCAAGCTCGCATGAACAATAATAGTGATGGATGAAGAGGAAAATGAATCAATGATGAGGCTTGTGGTTGCTTCTTACTCCTTAGAGAGGTTTAGGGTTTATGAGATTTGAATGGAAATTGAATGGATTAGGCGAAAAGCACTGAGGCTTGTTCTGTCATTGCATGGCATTGTTGTGTTTTTTTTTTTTTTGGTCGAACATTGTTGTAGGGTTGAGAACTACATCATTTGTGTTTGATAAAATGGGCGCTTGGACACCAATTCCAATGGGCCCATATTAGATTTGGGCCACCTCACAACCTCACAGACAGGCCCGTTTGAGCTCCTCAATTCAATGAAAAAGCATTAAACCCATTGACCAAAAAAATTGTTAAATTAAATCCTTACAAGACTTATCTGCGGATAAAATTGAAAGAAAGTTTAAAAAAAGTAAAAAAGTTGAAAGTATGAAAAAATTATAGCATTAGCAAGGAAAATTTTTTACTTCTTAAAGACTATACTTCTATTTTTTTAGATAAACCTAGATAGATACACATGAACACAATTACAGATTAAACAAATCAAAATCTGACTTAATTTTTAGTCCTAGTAAATTTTTAGAACCTAATTTAATCCATAATGACTTGATTAGTGATCGATTAACTTAACCTTCAAATAATATATAAGGATTTGAATAATGTATGTATTAAAGTTATGAAAATTTTCAAGTAATAAACAAAATTTGAGAGGTATTTTATCATATATATTTCAAAACAAACTATATTAATATAAAAATAATATCAAATCATATTAAATATATTAGTTGACTATAAAATCTTATAATTTATCACTAATTATTAAAAAATATATTTCTGATAATCCTTATTTGACTTCAAGTTAGTTCACTAACCTGACATATATAAAACCTGAACTTGGCACAAAAAATACATCTAGTCAAATTTTAAAATATGAATCCCTATCAATAAATTTTGGATTGGGTGAGTAGGCCGGTTGGGTTTGGTTATGAAACTCCTAGACTAGAATATCCACATTTATAAATAGTTTTTACCCTTTTAAGATATAGAATTCACAGATGGAGGATTTATCCTTGCTCAGCGTATCTCTCCATGCTCGTAAACTTGAAGCTAAGCATTTAATTCATCAACAAATGGGAGATCACGACCAAAAAAAAAAAAATAGTAGATGTGGTATGGTGATGGTAAAGCAGACACGTTATGAGGGACAGAAAATCAAAGTCAGGACATAATGATGCAATGCTAAGAGAATTATGAGGGTACTTTGTCCAAGGGAAAATAATTGGTCAATGCGTAGTTGAACGCGAAATTTTAGGAATGCGAGATGCATAAGCAGTCCACACGTGTCGCATGGAGGTGCATACATGGATACAATGATAATATTCCATCTTGGACACATTGTTTTTTGTTTTTATCCAATTCTCCTTATCCACTCCGAATTTTCTGTACCTTAAATCAAATTTTATCATATATTTAAATTATAAATAGTTAAAAAATAGTGATTGAATAAAAAATTATATATAATATCACTATTAAATATATGTTAAAATTTTATTAAAAAATAGGATTGAGATAAAAAAAGGAAATAGAAGATTTGGCACCATTTGTTTCCATCATTGTCCCATTTGATTCGATTCTGTTTCGTCGCAATCTCACCTCCCTCACTCTCACAGGTCATAGCCACCAAACCAAAGTCCAATCTCCGAAAACACACAACATCCGGAATCAATCTAAAGGGTGTCTCCAGTTAGAAGCCGTTTTTATAATCCCGATATAGCTATAGTTTTTTTTTCTTTTTTTACATTAAAAGTTTAATTTTGATACATGAAATATTATCTAATAAAATTATTTAACTTAGATAACATTGATATAAGATGCAAGTTATAATATATGATTAATATATGAACATAATATAAAAGAATTTTAAAATAATATGAAAATTAAACTATGTCGATAGTGAGTCTTAATATAATAGTAAAGCTGATATTTTGTAACCTTTAAATTATGGATTCGAATACTAAAAATAATATTTTTATAAAATATAAATAAAATTATATACAACTATCATTTTTAAACTCTATTTAATGAGAGCCTCGTGGACGAAGCGCCCTCTTTTATTGAAATTAAAAACTGTGCTTTAATACTTAAAATACAAACGCACTTCCAAAATCTTGTTACTTCTTCTACTGCAGTTTTACCCATATTATTTTATATCAATTCAGTCACACTCATCCTCAACATCTTCTTTCTCTCTCTCTCTCTAAAATTTTGCTCCGAATAGAATCTAGGGTTTCAATAACACTCAATTCTTCACCTTCTCCACTACTTGAAAGCTCCAGAAGCAAGGTTTGGCTTCTTTTCTCCATGCTTCAACTACTTCCCTCCTTTTGATTCCCAACCTTTTCTGCATGTGCATGCATGGTATTTTCATTTTTATTATTCCTGTTTTTTCTGAATTTCACTCTTTCTGCTTTTTTTTTTAATTTCTTTTCATGTGACATTACGAATTGTTAATTGGTATGGGGTGCTGCGGTGATGAATGATGAATTGATGATACTTGTTTTGTGATCATGTTAGGACCTGTTACTTGTTTGGTCTTTGACAAAGTTGGAATAATCAGCTTGAATTTTTTACCAGTGAAGTGAGCTTGAGCTTGCTTGTTAGTGTGTTTTATAAGGGGAATTCATTTCTAGTGTAAATTGAATTCTGGTTATACTGCCGTTGCTTGTAGTTGATCATATGCCAAGGTCTGACTAAGTGCACACTTAGTTCTTTTTTTTCTTTTTTTTTTGGGGGGGGTGTTGATCAATGTTCATGTTTGTACTTTTGTCAGTTACTTTCATTTCTTTCCGGTTTTGGATATTTAAGGTTATGTATTTCCCACAGTTTTGTCTTATATTGTCTGTCTTTTCAATTCAAATGAAGGTGGGGTTGCGTTTGATATGGTTGCTGTGCACGAAAGATGGGTATGGATGCTGACAATCACATGCCAAACTTCAATTCAGTATGATATGAATGCCTTATTGCCATCACGTTTACTTTGAATGGTAAATTGGTACGTGGCTTTATCAAAATTGAGCTGTTGACTAATGCTCCTGCAAATTCATGTGAAGTAGTGAAGTATTCAATTGTGGCATTATTCCTTGTGTCGCTGTATTATTTCTTAAGTGTTCTTGTTTCTTGTACTATACATGGTCACTTTTCCAGTGCAATGAATTTATTTATCATTATTGGTTTATGGTGATCCCAAAAAAAAAAAAAATTGGGTGCACTTCAGGAGACAATGTGACATTTCTCATTTCCATTACAAAAGAAGGGGCAAAGTAATCTACCAGGAGTATGACAACTGAGAGTCCAATCAGAATCTCAAAAGCTGGGGGCCAATGGCCCTCTCTTAAGGAAGCCGCAACTTTTGGTCCATCGTCTCCTAACATGGTGACAGAGGATTTGGGCATACTTTTGAAGAGCCATGGGTTTCATGGTAGTAGAAAGGATGCAGTACCCAATCGCAGTGGCAGTGCACCTCCAAGCATGGAAGGCTCATTTCTTGCCATAGGAAACCCATTATCCCATAAAACTGCCGAGAATGCGAGCTTGGAAACTTTGAACCGACCTATGCAAATATGTGAGTCTGAAGACCAATCACTTGATGATCTTGCTTATTTAGCATAGCAATTTTCCAATGTCAACCTAAGTCCTAGACTTCCCCTCCACTTACGTCATGGGGAAAATTGCTGTCTGGCACGCCATATTGTTGGTAGTTTTAGCAATAATTGGGGATTGTGTTCTGCAGATGATAGTGGTAAAAGTTTTTTTCATTTGTCACGTGGGATTCTTGCAACACACAAGGAGGAGTCTGAGGATGATTCACTTCAGCAGTCATATGACAATGAGTTCAATAAGACTAGTGGAATATGGCATAGACAGGATGCAGCTTCAGTGCCTTCTCAGCACAAAAATATGGTTAGTTTGGTACTGGTGATTACTTTGATATCAACTTCTGAATTTGTGAAATCTGTACATTTTTGTGCTTATAAAATATAGATTTGGTTCCATTTCTTACACCTGCTTTCATTTAAACATTGTATGTCAGAATTTTACTACTTTACCTCATTTATTTTCTTTTCATTTTGCCTCTTCCCCACTGCAGTGAATATTGATCCCATGTTGGTGGATATTTTTTTCTTTTACTTTTCTCAAGTGGTTAAGTCCAAGATTTGACTGCAGTCAACCACTGGATTTTTCTTTTTGCCTCCTCCAGATTAATATTCTGATCGTGAATGCTTAATTTTCTTTTTATCTGCTTTGAAATTCAATCTTTCAGGAAGATTTTCCCCATACCATGTCACCTCTACATAATAAGTCTCCTGGAGTGGTGGATGAACTAATCGACTTAGATGCTGGTTCCAGTTCTTCTCATGACCCCCCTATCACTACACTTGATGCTACTAAACTTGTAGGTGCAGAAGATACAAGGCTGTCATCAACTGTTGCTTCCCCTGCCCCTGTTGCAAGTTCATCATCGCTTGAATCCACAGGAAGCCTGGGCTTTAGTGACTTAGATGTTACGGTTGTTGAGTCTCAACTAAGGGCTCTGAGTGTATCTAATCTACCAAATTCAGAAAGCCAGAGTTATGAAGATAAATTTAACAGTAGCTGCCAGAATAATATAATGCAACACCAGCAACACAACAATCCATGCAAAGTTCCTAGCACCAATTCACAAAGTGAAAATTATGCACATGTTGGTATGGAACAATTTTATCAAAATCCCGGCAAGTTCTTGTCTGATGAACAGCCACTACTGCAGTCATCAGGGTATACTCCTCCGCTGTATGCCACAGCAGCAGCTTATATGACCTCAGCAAATCCATTTTACGCTAATTTGCAGGCCTCAGACATATTTCCTCCACAATATGTAGGTGGATACACTTATAATCCGACAACTATTCCTCCATATATTGCTTCATACCCTCCTCATGGTGTTGCAGTTGTACCACTTGTTGATGGGGCTACTGGTTCCAATTTTACTCCACATGCACCACATGCACCAGGGGTTTCCACCAGGGGAAGCATTTCACATAGAGCTGAAATGGTACATTCAAAAAAGTTCCTCGGGCAATTTGGATATCCTCTACAGCCTTCTTTTGGTAATCCTATTTACATGCAATATCATCAACAACCTTTTGTGGAGGGAAATAGTATTTCTGGCCATCCACTGGCACCGAGAGCAAGTGGAAGCCAAATTGGTTCTTTTGATTCACAAAAAAAGCCCAATACTGGTGCCTATTTGGATGACCAGAAATTGCATCATCAGAGAAGTGGTGCTAATTTGAACCCAAGTAGTGGTGGGCTAATGGTTCCTAGTTATCTTGGACACCCACCAAGTATGGGCTTTGTAATGCAGTATCCAAGTTCCCCACTTACTCCAGCATTGTCAGGATACTCAGAAAGCAGCCCTGGCCTTCTTGGAGGAAGAAATGAAACGAAACTTTCTCCAGCTTCTGGTAGAACTGGAGGCATATCATCTGGATGGCAAGGTCAAAGAGCCTTTGAAAGTGCTCATGACCCGAAAATTGTTACTTTCCTTGAAGAGTTAAAATCTGGAAAAGGTCGCAGATTTGAGCTTTCTGATATCATTGGACATATTATTGAATTTAGGCAAGTAATCTTTTCAGTTGTCTTTCACTTATCACGTTATCAATCTCTTGGCTTTGGAAATCAAGTTCACTGTGATTTTTAACTCCAGCACTGATCAGCATGGGAGCCGATTTATACAGCAGAAGTTGGAAAGTTGTGGCATGGAAGAGAAGGCATTGGTGTTGAAAGAGGTTCTTCCACATGCTTCTAAATTAATGACTGATGTATTTGGTAACTACGTAATCCAGAAGGTGTGTATTTCAAGTGTGGTGCATTGTTGTTCACTTTAATAGTAGCATTATGGTTGCTTGGAATCTTATGATTTAATTTGTCCTTTCCTCCTGTGCATAGTTTTTTGAGTATGGAAGCACTGAGCAGAGGAAGGAACTTGCAAATCGATTTGCTGGTCAGATACTGCCTTTAAGTCTGCAAATGTATGGCTGTCGTGTAATCCAAAAGGTATGTAATACATATTGATTCGTGTAGCTTTCTGACATTAGTGTGTGTGTATATATATATATATATATAAGCTGCATGTCTAGACAGCAATTGCAATATATGGATACCTTAGTTTTTATAATACACTATTGTATTTGTCCAAGATCTATAAGGCTGAAGCCAAGTCAACGCAAATTGGGCTTTTCTTGTGGAAACAATGGATAAAATATGAAATGAAGTGTGAATACATCAAAAAAAATTTCACCACTGACTGCAATTGAGTTCTGTAAAATAAAAGAATCACAAATGCAAAGAATGTTGAAACTGATAAGCGTGATATTATACTAGGATTTTCCTTGTGCTGTACTGCTCGTACTATTTTAGGCTTCCTTGACAGCTATAGGAATGGCTCCCCCTCCCCATGAGTCGTAGATTGTGTTAGAACTGGATCAGTGTATACAAGAAAACTCAAGTAAATGTGTACTATTTTTGAAAGAGAATGCGATGGTGAGGGGTATTCGAGAGATTTTATGCTCTCCTAGTCTCTCAACTTCTAATTTTCTCCACACCCAGTCAGTCTCTCCTTTCCCTTCTATTTATACTAACTGCTAACAATTAACTCTAAACTAATCAAAGGCCTAGTGTCCTATCAAATTTTTGAACTTGGTGCTCAGCTAATGCTTGCTTTTTAAAAACTTTTGATTATTCTATTGAAGAATGTGCCGTGCCACTATTGAAGGTTGACAGACTGCTTTATTGTAACTTTGTTGTTTCTATGTTTTCTTTCAAAGTGTGATTTTTTTGGTTTGGAAGAAAGTTCAAAATGGAGAGAAGTTTTAGCTACAAATGAAACCTTGAATTGAAAGTTTAAGGGTGTGTTTGTGAGTTTGATTTTGGAAGGGAAGCGAAGGAGTTTGTAGGGTAAAATTTTAAAATTTTACACTATAAATTCCTTCCGTTCCCTTCCTTCTCCATAAGACTCAAATCCACAAACACACCCCAAGTTGAATCTTGATATTGTTTTAAGCTTTTTCACAAGAAATTCTGTTGCTTTGGACGCTATGTGAAAATGGGGGAAAAATGTGTCTTGAGTTTCATATTACTTTTGGATTCATGCCCTTGGATTTTGGTTTAATATTAAAGATGGGAAAACATGATGAATTAGCTCCTCATATATTATAAGTATCACTCAAATCTCGTCCTAGTGGCTGAATCATTTAATCCAATATGACAAAGGAGTGTTGTGCTTCTTCTGCTTTTCCTCTTTGTGCTGTGTTTCAACATATTTATCAGATAGAGTGTCGTCTATGCTTGTATATTAGGCATATATTTTCTGATATAAGTATAGTAGGCATATTATACCTGCTCAACTTGCTCAAGTTATTGGAACTGGGAAGCCTCTTTCTTGAATTATTCTTGGTACTCAGTTTTATTTACCTTAAAAGCTGCACAAGAAGTTTAAGGCATATCAGCTACCTCCAAGCTTGGAACATGTTTTGTTTTACAGTATTACTTATTCTATAGTAGAGATAATATTGTCATTTTATTTCTATTCTGGTCTGCAGGCGCTTGAAGTTATTGATCTCGAACAGAAAGCTCAGCTTGTTCATGAGCTAGATGGAAATGTTATAAGATGTGTTCGTGATCAAAATGGGAATCATGTAATACAGAAGTGCATTGAATCTATTCCAACCAAAAAAATTGGCTTTATAATATCTGCATTTTGTGGTCAAGTTGCTAGTCTATCTATGCATCCTTATGGTTGCCGAGTCATACAGGTAAGGTTATTGCACTTCCCTTTTCCCTAGAGGAGATAAAATTTCTTTGGTTTTTCATTTAGTCCTACTGATAATGTTTCATGTAGAGAGTTCTTGAGCATTGCTCAGATGAGGTTGAATGTCAGTTTATTGTGGATGAGATCTTGGAGTCAGTTTGTGCACTTGCTTATGACCAGTATGGTAATTATGTAACCCAGGTTAGTTGCTCTCTCTCCCTCTCCATTTATTGTAATGTTGATTATTAGCAGCGTGTGGTTGTTACAATTATAAGTGGCTACAAGCGACTGCACTATGATTATATCTATAGTAAGTCCTGCTGTGGCTTTAAAATATCATGAATTGTGGCAGTTTGGCAGGTGTTACATTGCTATTTCACTCTTCAAATTTTTTCTTTTTTCCTTCTTTCTATTCTATTTTTGCATTTACTTTTGTTCCCAAGTTCTCTTGAATTTTCTGTTTCAAGATTACATTTTAACATGACATTATTCTAAAATTTTATTATAGGTTTATTCCTTTTCTACTTGGATAATTTTTTTCTGTTGCCTTTTCTATTTATTTTATTTTCTAGATCATCTTGTATATCATCCGTACATGCAATTAGCCCATTTAGAAGGAATTCCTTATTCCTTATAATTTGTTAAAGAAATTCTGGGGCGATGGTTGTTTTGGTTGTTTTTGTAAAAGAATGTGGTGCAATAGTTGTTTTGGTGACAGTATCTCTGCAACAATCAAGACAGCCATAAAGCACCTGCCTCTCCCTCCACCTCTCCATGGGCTTTGTGTGAGATAATACTTATGTATTGATAATTTTTTACAATAGCTTTATAGAATGTATTACTACACTTGAAATGATATAGATAATAAATTCTATGATTTACATAGCTAACATTAGCTATTTTGCACACAGGATATTTGTATGGTCTGTTGACCAGAATTTTTCTTTTCATTTGTTTAGTTATGATGCTTTCTGTTATTGCAGCATGTGCTGGAGAGAGGGAAACCTCAGGAAAGGAGACAAATTATTAGCAAGCTTTCTGGACATATTGTACAATTGAGCCAGCATAAGTTTGCATCCAATGTTGTTGAGAAATGTTTAGAGTACGGTGATGATGCGGAAAAGCAGTTATTAATTGCAGAGATTGTTGGGCATGATGAACAAAATAATTTATTGGTAAGTCTAAATTTAGCAAGGCTAAATCACATTTGCATATTAATAAAAAGTTTATTTTTGTACATAGGGGACTTGTGTTCCCCTCACTAGTTTGTTGAATGCTGTACCCATAACTAAATCACATAGTCAGGTCAGAAAGCTTTTATGACAGTTGTTTTACTGTTTTATTTGACTGACCTAGATTCTCCAAGGTTCATTTTTAAGTTGGTTTTGATTGTGTTAGCTCTAAAACTGCACTAAGGTCCTTTTTCTAGGCTAATTATGTGTTAGAAACATCGATCCTTCCATATATGACTATTATTATACTTTATTTAGTATTGTTGAGGTCTTTCTGATTATTACAATCAGAGAAACTTCTTGAGCATTACATTTAGTGTGAATTATGCTAACTATTAAGGTTCATTTATAACTGGTGTGACACACAATTTGGGGTTTGTACTCTTGCTTACTAAACTGTACTTGAGTTTCATTGTAGACAATGATGAAAGATCAATTTGCAAATTATGTGGTCCAGAAGGTTATTGAGATCTGTTCTGAAAATCAGAGAGCAACGATACTTTCTCGTATAAGAGTTCATGCTCATGCTTTGAAAAAATACACTTATGGAAAACACATTGTGGCTCGGTTTGAACAGCTGTTTGGAGGTGTGTAGCATACTTTGGTTTACTTGGTTGATATTGCGCCTGTTTCTTTCACACAAACCACAATCGCATTTTTCTGTTTGTATATAATTAGTGTAGGTCGCATGTTCCTGATGAAAAAAAAAAAAGATTATTTCTTATGAATAATGGTCTCAACTTCCATTTGAAACTGAATCAGTGTTACAGGGGAAAGAGTCAATGCAGGTTTGACAGAGACTGACAATCTTCCTCTTTCTTTCTTTCTTAATATTGTAATTTGTAAATCTACCTTTGAATTGAATGAGATTATGCTGATATTGATTTGTGGCCGAAGTTGGAGTGCTCTAAGCAGGCAGAAAATCAGAAGACTCTCTTTGCCCAACATGTGTATTCTAGTCATGTTGACTTTGTCTTCTTCCTTGTGGTAGACTGGGATGAGTCCAGACACTCATCCTACCCCCCACTCCACCCTTTCCCACTTGAGTAGTAGTGTGTGTGACCAAACTGTGGGATAAAAGAACGATTTTTAATCTCTTAGGGTGGTGTCAGATAATAATCCAGTAGAAGAACTCAAATGTTTTATTGGTCTTAAGAAGCAGGATTAACAAAAGATATTAGGTTTCTTTCACCTTTTTCTGTTGTTTTTTAATAAATTATGATGACTTTTATGGAAGCTAATGCGACTGGGCAAATAAAACAAATGACTGGTTAAATTTGTGGAATGAGGAAACTTGCTGTCCCTAAATGTATCAACTCATCTCCTTATCCGATGTTTTGCATGCAGAGAGCCAAACGACTGGATCATGATGACAATGGTGCTTCTCCCGCATGGAAAAACCACAGCTAACATGTCTTGTGCCTCACAGGAGATACCTGCTATTGTGTATACCTTTGCTAACTTGTCCTGTGGTTTCGTATGTGCAACCTTGATAGGCATAGCTTCCATATTCAAGGCTGCTTCAAGAGACAGTAGCGTATGCATACATATTAGGAAAACTTAATGTAATTTCGTGCAAGTAAATGGTTTGAATTATTGTTTGTATTAACTATTTGGAAGGAAACCCTTCCTGGTGTAAATTTACTGAGTGAGATTTCTTTGCTTAATTTGTGGTGTGGTGTCCTTGGAGATAAGGGCTGAGGTCAGTCAAGGATTCTTGAACTCAAATTGCTCTCTCTGCTTTATGTCTGCTCCTTAGGGCTGGGGTCAGTCAAGGATTCTTGAACTCAATTGCTCCTCTGCTTTATGTCTGCTCCTTAGTCCTCATGGAGTCATGGACTCATGGTTGCATGTTGAGTTAATTGAGCATGATTAAGTTAAATTGGTCGGTGGTGTTTTTACGCTTTCACTGCATGTGTACGAAGAAGAAGAATATATAGGGTATCACAGAATGGCATTGTTAACAAGCCAAGCCTATCCGTGCGTATTAAAGCCGGTGTAGTGCCCAAAATACATCTTTTGTCCGGATGCCCGCAAAGAATTAGATGCAGGCTATTGCTTAAGTGGTACCAATTAAGTTTGGAGCCACATGGATTCAGATAATAGTTTATTAGAAAAAATAAGATAAAATTACTCTTTTACCCTTCATTTTACTTATCTTTTAGCTCATCACTCTCATCTCTCTCCTGCCTCTACTTTGCTCTGCGACTTATACATTTGGAAAGTAACTCCGAAATCCAACTTGTACAACCCAAATTAGGAGCAAGATGTCGTGTTTATTTCGAGGACAAGGTTATGCGATTTGAAAATTGATTTTACTGAATATATATGTAAAACATCAATGTAATGTTGGTGTTTACTTTGTTGTCTTTTTCCTTCAGACGAGAGGAAAAAGGATGAAAATTTTCGTTTTTTTGAGTTAAAGTTTTATATATATTTTATATTATTATCTAATTATATATTATCAAATTAATAAAAATAGTTAAATTTTATATTTATTACTTGAAAAGTTATACAAATGTGAGAATATAATTGAATGTAAATGAGTTTAATACTATAAATCAATATATTAAAATTAAAATCATTCAGAAAAACATTCAGTTCAATGTTTTCAAAAGCAGCACCCCTAAAGAACATATAAAAATAGTTTTTTGAAAACAGAACCTGCAGCGAAAAAAATATGAAAAACTACGAACGTAATAGCAGTATTCAGATTAATAACAGAACTTTCAATTTTAGTCATATTGACTAAATCGCAGAATGAAACTCCTAATTTTCATATTATATCACTAAATAGATAGATAATATCTAAGTAGCGCACAAATCCTATTTCAAATCGGCCGCTAGCACAAGTCACCATATGAAGGCAAATGATTAATTTTGCTAACCGCATAATCACGATTCATTAAATTTTGCCCCAAAACTAATAATAATAATAATTCTATTCGTGTATTTCCCGTCCAATGGCGTGCATATCACTCCCGAAAAAATAGCTACACAGAATGCATACACAAACCACTCATACTCATCTGTTACCGAAAAAAAAATTATAACTACTCATCACTTGAATACAGTCAGGTGACTAAATGTAGCTCGTCATCCAAAAAATGTAGATTTGGCTCTCACCCCATGTCCCCAGCTAATGCAAAAGTCACAGATTTTATAAGATTACCGGTATTTGAAAAGCAGAGAGTCTTATTCTCGGGATCCTAGAATAACTATAATCACAACACACCATAATTCGTTCATGAGGTATTCTCCAAAGCTCCTACAGATTTGATTGAGGAACTTTCATTGAGCAGGCAAAATCATCATTCAGGGCCGCAGCAAGATGCACCTCGCAATGCCCATTAATAAATAAGCAAGTATGCTGCAAATGCCAAATAGATCAGAAGCGATCCTTTCGTTTCCGACCTGTGTACTTGGTATCTGCAGGAACGGCATTTCCTCTTCTTCTCATCTGCTCCTTCTTCCTCAGCAACCATTCCCTTCCCTTGCCACTCTTATTTTTTTTATGTTTCTTCTGGGGTCTATGCCTGTCTGAGACACGTACCTGCAGTTTTTTATTTTTGATAAATAAACTGAACTATAAGCTCATGAGCAAGGGACAAAAAAAACATCTAGATAATTAGCTTGTAAATATATTTTCCATTTTCAAAATATGGAACAAATATATGAACAGGTGTGGTGACTATAAATACCACAAACTAAATCAAATATAGAATAAATCAATGCCAGGTGATTCTGGCTGAAAGCTTTGAAAGCCCTGAATTGAAATCATAAATGTCGTAAGACTCACAGTCTGATTTTCTTCATCTTCACTGTCATCATCAGAGCAACTATCCCCAACTTCGTCTTTACCCTTGGGCATCGATGTACGCATTGAGCGTTGACCACATGTGAGAACGAGAAATTCTTTCCTCTTCTTAGTACTATCACAAGACAAACTCCAATTAGTGAAAAGCAGCAGTCAACAAGGCTACGCAATGATCTTTTCAAAAGATACCATAGCCAGAAACAACATAGCACAAAACACAAAATACCTATAGAACCAAATAGAATTATTTTTTCAGGAGTGTGCACACAGTAAAGGTGAAAGATAGGAGTGAATTAGGAGGGTTGACCATAGGTAATAAATATATACATATGTGTGAAGTGAATAACCAATGCACCAATGTAAGACCAGATACTTTTCAACCATCCTCTTCCATCCTTTCCCATACAATTCCATATAAATAATGTTGAAGCCAAAAAGACATTCACAACTGAACAGAGGAATGGATCACAATCACATACAACACTTGAGCTTCATAATACTCTCTACATTAGCTCAGCAAAAGGTCACAATCATATATGAATCTATTTCACTAGACAGTCAGTCTATCACATGACCAATTACATTGACCAGAAGGTATGATTACAACCCCAAACACTTGAAGACAAAACATATTGTGGAGAGATAGAATAAATACTAAAATGCAGAAAATGTTTTCTAACACATTATTCCTCATGAAACAAATGAAGCCTTAGTAGGTAGGTAAGATTTGTTCAACCTGTGAGGGTAATCAACAACAATACCACCAGCAAAGCCAGCACGCATTGCAGCATTCAAAATCAGTTCACGCTGGTCAATGTTTTCAGGATACACTTGAAACACTGCTCTAGCTCCATTTGTTAAGCATCTATACAAAGAAGTAAAAAAAGCCCTACAAAAAAAAAATGATGGCATATGTTACTGGAGGAAATGAGTAAAGTAAGGGTGATGGATTCCAACATAGTCCAATCCAAAAATAACCAGAAGATCTGTGCAATTTTCCATGTGCTTAGGAGTTTAAAGAGACTCAAAATATAGAGGTATTGAAATAATTAAAAGCAGGAGAACAAATGAGAAATGGAACATACTTCAATCTCAATCGTGGATTGTGAGAAGATTTATCAGCATTGCATAACCACTGCATCATCATACAAGTCCACAAAATTAAGGATGGAAACGAAACAAACCCGGTAAAGGTTGGTAGAAAAGCATGACGTATTCACATGATAAAAACCGAAATCACACTAGTATGATGGCTGTCACAAATAAACTTTAAACTGAAAGTTTGTCATCATTATCATTGTATAATTTTGAAATAAACAAGAGCTACTATGCAGGATGAACTATTCAGTTACTTGAGTTTATTTTTGCTACATCAGTGACACTAAGGGTCAGTTGGATTTCAGTTTCAGTTTTCATTTTCAGTTTTTCAGATTTTGTGAAAGCAAATGCTAAAAATTCTGAAAATTACAAATTTCCAGTTTTCAGTTTTCATTTCCAGTTTTCAGTATTTTCTTCATAAAATCCTGAAAACTGAAAAATTGAAAACTGGAAACTCAAACCAAACAAGCCCTAAGGTTTCAATCCATAAACTCATATAAACTGCCCAAACCCCCTCATCACTAGCCCAATACTAGTGGCTTGCTTGAGTTTGCTTCAATTGCTTTGATATCTTTATAATTTTGCTCTATGTAGGGATACTCTTTACAAACATTAAAACTGAGTATCATTCTTCCAACCCATAGTCTTAAAAATCTCTTCTCAAAGGCCCTATGTTTACACTTTCAATGTGGCGCTCATTCTGCTGTAAGCTATTTTGGTTTCTTTTTCTCATTTATTAGTTTTTTTTTTCCTGCTCCTGGAGTGTCCTTATGCATACCTCTGCTGCACTTGGTTCACTATCAGCAAGCAACCCTCTGTTAAGCAAATGCTAAATCCAGTTCGAAGGCAAAACGTCTACTAATGCAAAATCCCAAAAAATAAGACATTAAAAAAAAAAACAATGAATGCACACCTGAACAGCAGATATACTGATGACCCCATCAATGACACCAGGACGAATCCCTAAACCCTGAAACAAAAGATAGAATGAAAAGAATTAAAACACAGTAAAACAGATGAAGTACAAGAAATCCAGAGCCACCAGGAAACTGAAAGCGTTTTACTGTTTCAGGGTGAATACTAACCTGACCCATGTCACCAAGTAAAAGATCACCCTCAACCTCTCGCTCCAATGCAACATCTACAATGTGAAATTAAAATATGACAAAGAAACCAAATGCAAAAGCAAAACAGATAGGAATTAAGGAATAACAAAAAATTGAACTCTTATTAGAACAAAATTGAAAAACATACTGAGCATTGATGGGGAAATGTCAAGACCAATCCAATGGTGTCCATTCTCTGAGAGTGTCTCACCACTAAGTCCTGATCCACAACCTACAGAAATAACCATTCAAACGAGAGTTCAAAATCATAATCATAGCTATTAATTAATTAATCACGATGATAGGATGATTGATTAATTACCAATGTCAAGGAGTAATTTAGGAATGCCGTCATCGGGCAAAGCAAGAAGCTCGAGTGCTCTCTCTGACAGCGACGCCTATTGTTTTTTTTTTTTTGGGTTTAATTTGAGTTAACACAAACGAAATCAGATTAGTAATCGCATCTCATAAATAATCATAATCGTAACTAGAAGTCAGAATTGAGTGTAGGAAAGGAAAAGAAGAAGAAACCTGGATTTCGACGATACGGGAAGAAGAGGTGTACTTGCGAGCTTCAGAGTCATCGTAGAAAATCTCAGGCGGCGCCACCAGCTCCGGTCTCGACGCCATCGCTCCAAGATTTGATGATTGATTGATTTGATTTCACTTCAACAAAACCCTAAACCCTCCTCACTGCTCACGATGATAAGTCATAGCCATTATTTTGATAAAAAAAAATTTAAAAAAATAAAATTATTTCGTGTTTTTTAATATTTTGGATAAATTTTGTAAATAAAAGTAGAATTATTGGAAAAAAAGTAGAAAAAAAAAATTGGGGTAGTAATAATTTTTTTCTTTTAGAAAAATATATTTTTGCAACATCAAAAAAAATCTGATTATAAATAAATATTTTTTAATATTACATATAAATATAAATTAATATTACATCCAAATATAAAATGACTTTTAATTTTTTAAATTATCTTATTTAAAAAAATTAGTTATAAAAAGATATTTTAGGAAGATATTTTTGTTCCTAAAATATCATCCAAACCACCCTCTAATGTCATGCCCCCAATCCTTAAGCCAACCACTTAGTTAATGCAGGTTTTCTAAGTTATTGATTAAAAAGGTTATATATATGTACTAGATTTGTGTTAAAATTAATATATATATATATATATATATATATATATATATATATATATATAAAATAGTGTCCTTACCATTTCATTTCAACTCGTATATATAATAATTATATCTAAAATTAAATTATATGTAACAAAAGTTAATTTCAAAAGTATATTGATAATTTATTTACTCTTAATCCAAGGAAATAAATATTCTCATATTGAAATTTTATATGTCGTTATTATGTGTGATCCTTTACTATTAATTAAATAGTGGTACCTAATCATGAAAAATATCAAAAGAAAATAAATAGTAAAAATTTACATATGATAAGATAATATGAAATTTTGACATAAAAAACACATTTACACATGACAAAATAAATGTTAGGTTTTCTTTTTCAATGCTTGGGATTTTTTTTTTTTTTTGGTTAAGGGCTTAGGCAATTGATACTACACTTGTTTTTCAATGCTTGATGCCAAATTGAAAATATTAAGACCAAAAAGATTATTTACTCAACTTTTATTTTTTTTCTATGAGTATAAACTTGTAGTACCAATGAGATGTTGATCCAAGTAAAGGGGGCTCATGAGTTCCTTAAACATGAGTTTCTAGGTTTAATCTTAGCATTCACATGTATGAAAAAAAATACTATTAGGAGGGATCCCCATAAATTTTTGAGAGTATCTCGAAGATTAATCTCTTATCTATTAAGTGGGACTGTGAAAAATAAATAAAAAGAAATAAACTTAATTATAGCAAACCCCATTATAAAAAAAAAATTGTTTATAGTAAAAGAAAGTATATTGTATTTATCAAATCTATCTACTTTCTTTGTTCTTAAATAATTACCTATTTAAAAAAATTTCTTTGTCTCAAAATAATTTTTATTTAAAAAATTTAAATAGCATTAATTATTTTTTTCTAATAATATCTCTATTAAATACTATTGAGGAAGAGAGAGACATAGTGAATGAGAAGAAAGAAGCAAAGATAATTTAATAAAATACTCTTAATTTTTTTAATTATCTTTTTAATTTAATACGCATTTAAAATTGAACAACATGAATACATAAATACCTTGTCAACTCTTACATCACACGCATTAAAATATATTGACCATATTACCCAAAAAAGAGATATTGACCAGGTTACAAAATTAATTAAGTGAGACAAAGAAATGGGGGCATGCTTTCTCTGTACAAATACAACAGGAAAACTGTACTGCAATATGCCTCGATCAATTGACCCAAAATGACCAAACTCTCTGCTGTGCATTTTGTTCTCCTTCTCCTGTTTATATCAGGTATGTTAATACACACCCCCTTGTATAATACTGGTCATTTTTTTTTTTACCAAATTGAAATTATAATAATTTGCTGAGACTAGCCAACTTCAAATTCTAGATTTTGATAACTTGTTTTTCTTGTGTAGGATTTTGGACTAGTACGGTTGTGGTGGTGGGTGAGGACTCACCGCATGAAGATATGGTGGCGAGGACTCGTTACAATGGTAGTAGCGAGAGCAGTAACGTTGACTACTACAGATTATGCGACACAACTTTACGCATAAGCCAAGTGTGCGATGACCAGCAATGCCAGGCTCAATGTAATTTGAGGTTCCCACAGGGAAGTGTTGGATATTGTTCTACCATTTATAAGTTTACTCGATGTCAATGTCGCCACATCTGCTAGCTTAGCTACCTAGCTAGGTGCTAGCCGCCCAGACAAATAAAAAGCCAATACAATGTATGATATGGTCTTTCATTTCTGTTCAATAAATAATCAAGTGCAATATATTGCAAACTAGTGATTTATCAATGTATATCATATGGTTGTTCTCATGAAACATGAATGATTAAAGTGCTATTATATTGGTCCAACCGACTACGAAAACAAAAAAACTATTTATTTTATAAAATAAATTGCACTTAGTAATAATAATGGACATGGATGATGGAAACTGAAATGAGATGATGACATATTCCAAATATTCGGACATGAAAAATAAAAAGTCGAAGACAAACTCTTAAATGTCAATTTGAATTAATTCATTTGCTTCAAGGGCCATGTTCAATCGCATTTATTTGAATTCATAATAATATTGAAATTTATAATTTAGGTTAGTCCAGTGATTTCCATTTCAAACACAAATCATTCCTAATATTTTAATATTTCAAATCTAGAGTGTAAAAATAATAAAAATGAAGTGAAAGTCATAAATAAAATGACATATAAAATTGTAATAAAACAGAAATGTGCAACCCTGCTTAGCTGCTCTCACACAATCCCGATGAATTTTTGGGGTTTAGAAAAAAGAAGAAAACTCAAAATTTGGATTTTGAATATTTTGAATGATGGTAGGGTATTCTTACTTAATAGGACATTAAAATTGAAACATTAACAATAAGTATTGGATGTATGAAGAGAGGTGATTGACACAGGAGGAAGAAACCAACCTTGAGGGTTCTTGTCATCCACACCCAAAAGCATAATTCTCCAGTTTCAACACGAATAACATAAAGGGCTCCACCATTCATTATAGGAGGACCATAGATTTCATAGAGATAAAATGACCAAAAATCAACACGTGAAGCAGCAAAAAGAAAAATGATTTGATGCAAGGCGCAAAGTTAGAAACTTTCACACATATACCCAAGAATCAACAGCATCATCACACCATGATAACCAAAAATCACCTATCAGGAAATAGCTTCCAGCAACAACAAAAAGAAAGAATAAGGTAAATCTAACAACGACAAGGACATCATCATCGAAATTTTAAGAAAAACCAAATAGAAAAAGAAGAGGCCGCGGGTCTCCTCTCCTCTCATCGCCGCGGCCTCACATCATCATCATCCTCACATCGCCATCACTGCCGTGGGTCCTTCAACCAGGCCCCTTTCTCGTGGTCACCGCGCGAACCACCTTCCAACCCGCAAATCGCGTGACCACTGCACTCATCATATGTCTTCAGTTCCTTCCACCTTTTGCATGCACCACCTCTACCAGACACTATCATTTTGGCTCATCCACCTAAAAATTTAATCACAGATCAACCAAACTTCAAGGAAATTTTTTGTTGAAAAGACAAAGAAATAAAAAGGAAGTAGACAAAGAAGGAACAAAGACCATGTTCCCTTGAACTCCTCCCAGCCTTCTCCGTCGCGATCGGCCGGCCCGTGCGAGCTTCTCGTCGAGATGCCGCGGTGTTCCCCGGAACTCCTCCCTCCATGACTGAGACACACCCCCTCGTGAACATCATCATCACATCATCCATGGGCGCTTAGCCCCGATGCCACACCGCCTTCCACCATGAAACCCGAGCTCACCCACCTCGGACCGCCATGGATCTACGCTACCCATGTGGCGATGGAACTATCGCGAGGCCTCTACTCAGCCACGCACCACCACATGCACGCCGGCCTCCCTTCCCCTTACCCGCGGCCACCACCTCCTAACTCCGGCCTCCATCATCCTCAACCAGATCGGCCAACCACCACCAAGCCCGCAATGCCACACCGCCTTTCCACCATGAAACCCGAGCTCACCCACCTCGATCCACCATGGATCCGCGCTACCCATGCCGCGATGGAACTATCGCGAGGCCTCCACTCAGCCGCACACCACCACATGCACGTCGGCCTCCTTTCCCTGGACTCGCACAAGGAGCCGCGCGTTGGCACCGCCCTCCTCCCCGATTCTCTCCCTTTCCCGTTCAACCTTCCGCCTCACTCTCTCGCGGATCTCCCTCTTCATCCCTCATTTTCTCCTTCTCTCTCAGTTCTCTCTACCTCTAACTCTCTCTCTCTCCATCTCTCTCTCTCTCCCTCTCTGTGTGCTTGTCTTTATTTTCTTTCTTGTGTGTTTATGTTAGTGAGACCGTGAGTGTGTGGGTGAGGTTAAGTGAGAGTATGTTTTAGTGTATGCGTGTGTCAATGTGTGTGTGTTGTGTTTGAAGGGTAATTTAGAATTAGGTTGTGAATCTTTATTATTATTATCCATACTTTTTGTTAGAATTGTTTTATTGGATCAAATTTTGGACTTCGCTTTATTTTCATAGACTTAAGTTTAGTCAGGATTATAAAAAGAAAAAAGAAATAAGTTCATTCTTTGCATTGCAGTATCCTTCAATTGTTGTTTGGGTTTCTATTCTCGTTAGTTTAAATTGGTGTTCAGTTTGATTAGAGATTTTATATCTTTAAGTAAGTTTTATCGTTATTTTATTATTTGTTGACTTTTAAAAATAAAAATGAGTATTATGCTAGTTTATGTTTCCCTTTCTTTAGGTGTTGTCCTTTTGTTTTAAAATAAAAAGTAATTTTCATTTAGTTTGGGTCAAAGGAAATAGGCTTACAAAAAAATTTAATTAGGGTTAAAAATGAATTCTTTAGGATTTTGCTTTTTTTTTTTAACAAAAATAAATGAAATAATCCTTAGATGATATTTTGAAAATATGATTAACTGAGTCATGACGACTTGTTAATTCTATATCTTGAAATATTTTAGTGTGAAGGTTGATATTCTTAAATCCCTTTTCAACAATAAAATCAATCAACCCACAACTATTTTAAAAAACTACGTGACTTTGAGTTCCCCATTGCACCAGAGGATACGTAGGAGCAGGCGATCCGATCCCTGTCAAGTCAAAATTAAATTTTCATAATTTTTGTCTTATTTGTAAATTTTTTATGAGATATTTTATTTAATTTAAATAATCATTTCTTTAGGAAATATTTTATTTCAAATAAAAAAGTTAATTTAAGGGACGACTTGTTAACTCAATATTGGACATCTGAGTTGTGAAGCTTAATGTTCCAAATTTTCTTTAAAAGTATGTTCTCTTTTATATTTTATTTTAGTTTTCATAAAAAATATCAAAATAAATTTTTATCTTATTTGTAAATATTTATAATTCATAAAAGATTTTCATTTTCATATATTTAGTTTAAATTTGTTACTTATTTGTGAAATATTGTATTTTGAATAAAAATGTTAATTTAACCGTACGTTTGTTAACACAGTATTTTGAACACCTGTTGTGACGCTTGGTATTCCTCAATTTTTTTTTAAAAATCTTGTTGTAAATAAAAATATAAAAATGAATATTTTGAAAGGTTATTAGTAATTTGCACAAATCAATTAAGGTACCGTTTAAGGACGGGTGTACTAGGGTGCGTAAGATTAAATCCTACCCTTCCCTATGCATAACAAACTCCGAGCTTAAGTCTGGTTTCAAAGACCAATTTTTTAATAAAACGGATTTTTCCATGTTTTCCCAATTTAAATAAACTTGGTGGCGACTTCAATTTTAAGATCTATTTTTTCGGTCCAGGTCAATCCTGTTGTGACAACAGAAATAGTGCAAAACGACTCAGTTTCATTTAAATGATATCTCACCCCTATATAAACCCCCAAATTCGGGTCTTACTCCCCACTTCCAAACCCTACCCCAAAACATCATCTCCTCCCCTTCTTCCTCCCTTCCACTCTCATCCTCCATCAAATCTTCTTTCTCCAAGCTTCAAGGTGAGAGTTTATTTATGGTTTATGCTTCCTTCCTCTTCCTCATTTATGCTTCCTTTCTCTTCCTCATTCCTGTCCTATGGTTTGAGTTGTTATTCTCCATTGTTGTCAAATGGGAGTGCTCTCCCAATGTTGTTAAAGTTAGATTAGAGCTCTAGAGATTGTTAGAGTTTAATTTAGAGTTTAGAGTTTATGGTTGCTCTATGGCAGTTCTTAGTGTCATCCCGCTCTATGGAGCTATATTAGTGTTGATGCCATACTTTCCTTCCCTTCAGGTGAGTGGGTTCAAACTTATGACCTTAGTTTCATCATTATAACTATGTTTCATGCATTATGTTGTTATATATATATATATATATATATGTGAAGTTGGAGACGAGATTATGTATGGACTATATTTTACAAGTTATGGTAAAGCTAGTAAATATTATAATTTTGACTATAGCATGAAAAATGTATTTTAAGAAAACCATGAGACCATAAATTAGACCGATGCATGTTATGAAAATGTTTTACATGCTTGAGAAGGGATTTGTTAAGAAAATATGTATTGTAGGCTTTGCTATTTTATCAATTATGTTTTAGAGTCCACGACATCACTAGCATTTCAAGATTTAGATTCCAGACCATGTTTTAGAATATCCGTTAGATATATTGGAAAATATTAAATTGAGCTATGTTGAATAAAGTATGAATAGTCTTATGAAGAAATATGCTATTATGGTTTTAGAGTTTTATGATTGTAAACCTCAATGTTTTGAGCTATAATTTTAGAGTTATCAAATATATGAAAAATATGTTAGTTTAAGATATGGATTTAAAACTTCAGTTTTATGGTACCAAGAGATATGAAATTCAATATGATTCATAGCAATTGTCATATACATATTCTATGGGTTTGAAATCGGAATGTCTACAAGCGGTGATCCCTTAGACATGATTTCCACAGTACAGTTATGCTAAAGTCAGATTGTTAGAGTTATATGAATCCAGAACTTTAATGTACTAAGAATTTAGGGGTTTTGCTTTGCCAGGATAGAGTACCCACGTTTCAGCTACGGTTTTTGTCAAACTAGTTTAGCCAGTAGAGATAAGGAATAGGGGTTAGTTAAGGCTGAAGAGATCGTTAACCTTGGTACTAAGTCCTAAGTTGTCTATTAGAGGACAGTTTGCTCGTTACAGAAACGGGACCTAGTTAGGTGTACACAGCTTTGAGAGGGACTATTATGACTTTTAGTAGGTGCTCTTGTTTGCCAAGGACTGAGTACAATCTTTCAGTTTATGATTTTACAGCTTTTGTTATTATATATGTATATATTCAACTCAGCATACTATTTCCCAATGCTCTGCCACACCCTTAGTTAAAATGATTTCATGTTTGATTATGAGTTTAGAAATGCTTGTTTATAAATCTATGGAATGAAAAGTGTTTTCCTAGCTAGCTATGTATATAAATATCAAATGATCTATGCTGCTACCTTTATATTGCATTATATATATATATATATATATATATATATATATATATATATCTGTGTGTGTGTGTGTGTGTGTATGTTCCTTGGTTGTCCCATGTGGGTGATGGGTGAGATCTTACTTACTGAGCTTATTGACTCATCCCTCTTCCGTCCTCTCATAGTTGCAGGTGCGGATCTAGTTTCTTCATCGGTCCAGGAGCCCTAGCGATCCCTTGGTGACCTTTACATTGTTGTAAGGCTTAGCTTAGGCTTCTGTTTTAGAGGGCTCCAGGAGATGTACAGGCTAGATCCGATACATTTATTTTGAGATACTGTATTTATTTTCAGATTATATATTTCCCTATATATTTTCAAGGTTCAAGTATGTATTTTGAAATGTAGATTGTGCCTAAGGATTTATGTAGATTGAAAATGTATTAGTGTTTTAGCTTTTAAGAATTTAAATTGATTTTTAGTTTATGACCAGGATTAGAAGGGGAACAGTTTACCCTTTTATGAATAACAAATTTGATCACGAAGTTTTAGAATTATGTATTCTAAATACCTCAGGTTTTATGAATTTAAATAATATGCTTTAATTATAGAAAATGATAATAATTTAGAAGAAAGATCGTATTTTAAGTATAATATTATATATATTATATGCATTTAGAGAGCCACGTCACTCAGTAGGCTTATATGGGGATGAGATTCCTCACATGCCGATCACATTTCCAGGTCGGACGTGACACCTATGCTCATCTCATTTCACACGAGATTGTGCTGTATAGGAATAGTTGTATTATTAAAGGAGAGTATGTAAAAAAAATAGTAGTGTGTCAAAAAATAGAGCATGTAAAAAGAAAAGAGTGCACAAAAAGAGGAAAAAATGAATAGCACTACAAATTCAGTAGTTTATTTTAATGGTATAATGAATTCATAAATACAAATGAGACTATCATATTTATGTATGAGAGACTAGTATATTTTTATATTCCCTATACTTTTTCATATGTGGAGCTAGAAGATGTCCTTTGTCACTCCATAGATATTGACACTCCAAAAGCATTTGTGGAAATTAGATACAAGTGTCTTTTCTCATTTTTAAGCAATTTCATGCAATACCAAACAACTCCAATAAGGAACGACGATGACATTCAACAAATGTTCATGATATATCAGCGCTTCAGCTACGCGATCCTAGTATTGAGTTGTATGTTGATTTCAAAGAAGTTGCTCTTGGTCAGAGCAAAGAAAATGTAGAATGGGAAGAAAATGATGAAGGAGAATATGAAGACAAATATGGATTTGGTGATGATGATGCGAATATGGATAGCATATCAAATATAATGGTTATGCAACATCATCTGAATGAGGAGCCACCTTTCATGCGTGCTTTAGATTTATAAGCTATGTATACACTTAACTTCTCAAAATATGCAAACACAGGTATGTAGCACTAATTAAGATTTTTTAATTTATTATTTTTAGATAATTAGAGAAACATATATTGATCATTATAAATTTGTATTGCATAAATACTGGACCTTTTTTTTAACTATTTTTGTCAATTTATCATGGTTTTTCGTAGGTGCATCTATTGTAAATGGTGTGTTCTTTGTTGGAATGATGTTCAACGATAGGGAGGCTGTTTAGGAGTAATTAAGACGTGCAACATAGATAAAGGAGTGGATTATGAAGTGTGGGAGTTAGAACGAAGATATTTATTGCAAGTGTGTATACTATGAAAGTGGTTGCACATAGCTTGTTAAGGCCAGTTTGAGGAAGAATAAGGGCTTTTGGTAAATCAGAAAGTATAATAGACCACACACTTGTAGCTTGGAGAGGATCCAACCAGACCACTCAAAATTGGATTCAAACATAATTGCAAAATTTATAGAGCCCTTGTAAAGTTGACCCATCTCTTAATGTAAAAACAATGATTATAGAGGTTATGTCTCGAAACGGGTACACGACAACATACCAAAAAGCATGGGCGGCAAAGTAAAAGGCAATAAATTTTTTTTCGATAATTGGGACACTCGTATAAAGAGCTATCATACTGGTCAGGAGCATTGTGTGCAAGCCATTCGAGGTTCAGTCATTCGGTTGATACGGAGAGGCCTATCATCGCGATGGTCTAATGCTTAATTTTTGGCTATTTTGCTGAATATTTGAAGCTTTGGTCCCTGCATTAAAGTTTTCAGGCACTGCAAGCCACTTATCCAGATAGATGGGACACATTTGTATGGGAAATATAAAGGGGTTATACTTGTTGCGGTTGCATAAGATGGCAATCAGAACATAGTGTCAATTGGTTTTGCCATCATAGAGGGTGAGACTGCAGATGGATGATATTTTTTCCTTAACCATCATCGGATACATAGTAACTCGAGATGTGGTTGGCATCATTTTTTATCATCATGAGTCAATTAAAGTAGCAATAGCCCAAAGCAATGGGTAGTGGGAACCTTTGAGAACATTTCATCTATATTGTATCAGACACATTGCTAGCTGCCAATTTCCTGAAGATTCAAGGCGCCCAATATGCACAGACTTATTGTATGTGACCATATGTAAAAAAACATGTTGCTTTAGTTATGTTTTAAAAATTATTTGCTATGGTGCTCATGGGGGTACCTCTTTTTTCCACCTGGGGAGGGGTACTAGAGCGGACAACCATAGAGGACCTATTGTACAGGAAGCAAACCACACCCAGGACTCATTGGAAGGATAATAATCAACAATGAGGGATCCCTGTATTCTTCTCTGTTCATCAATCATCCACATTTCCACCCACCGTGAATATTTTATTCGCAGTTGCTTGTCTTTCCTCTTAAATCTTTATTATGATATCGTCAAATTAGGGGCTTAGCGAGAATTGTCTTGATATCCAAACTGTCGCATAATGCGATTAGCTGGGTGTTACTCCATTATCTCAAAGCACTAAAGTGGTACCAGGAGACCACTATTGACGTTCGGCTTGGAGGTCATTTGGAATAAGTGCATCAACAACAGCATCTTGGTATGGTTACCACACAATCTACACTAGCAATATATATATATATATAAACACACACACACACATATATACAATTATTTTTATATTAAAAAATTGATATATTACAAAATATTAGGAAATATTTTATATATGATACCTCATTTTCCATATTTTCAATAAGCCGTCTTAGAGTTTCAAGATCTCTAAGTGATCTGTCCTTTGGATCCTGTCGGTCCCAACTATGACATATTATGTTAATCATTACAATTTTAATAATAATAGATTAAAAATTAAATAAATTTTACCTCATTAAAAGTGGAAAATCCAATGCATTAGGAATTTGAGCAAAAAACAAGAGCCGTTTCCATGCCCATACTTGTGATAGTATCATGCCGTTGATATCGGTTGTATTTTTATGGGATACATGACATAACGCCTGATATAGCACAAGTAGACAAACCGAACCCCAATTGTAGGACCCAACTTGCTCCAAATTCTCAAGCAATTAGAGATACTTTGTATAGACTTCAAAATTGCTCTTGTCGGGTAGAATAAAATTGGCCAACAATAAAAGTATGAAGCCTTGAGCATGGAATTGTATCTCCATCTCAGTCGTAATAGGAAGACGTGCAAGATGGTTCCTCCGCCAATTTAATTTAAGTACCCCACCTTCAATATCTCGTGGTCTAGGCAAACCAAGGAGTGTGTCAAAGTTGTTGGTAGGGGTGGGAGGCAGGCCAGGCCTATAACAAGAGCACTGGGCCTAAACCTAGCCTTATCCGTTATAGGCTTTATTTTCAGGATGGCCTGCCTGCCTTAAGCCTGTTTATAAGGTCCTTTTTGAAACCTGTTGCAAATTCAAACCATAAAAGTAAATCAAAGTTTGAAAAAAAAATTCAATCACAAAAGGAATAAGGTTCACCAAGTCTCAAAGAACAAAACATGAGCAACTTAAATATTACATAACTAAATAAAACATAATTTTCAAATAAACCCAACAAACCAACAAAAGATCAAATCTTCAAAATGATCACCTCTTCTCCTTCAAACTCAAGTACCTTGAAAATAGGAAATTATATATAGTTAGATTGTGCCATAAATTAACAACTACTAGAAATAACATTGTAGTATATAAAATTCATGTATACCAGTATGTTATTTACAACATGTAGTATGTAAAATTCAAAATGTTATCAACATCAATTGGAGAAGCCATTGAATAAACCTGTCATGCGTACCACTATGTTATTTTAATAGCATGTTAAAGTATTTTTTTCTGGACAAAACAACTTAACAAAATGTTATCAATCAAGTGTTTGTTAACAGCATGTTACAAACAACATGTTATCAATCAAAATGTTATTAATCTGATTATTTCAACTTAACAACATGTTACAATCAAGTGTTTTTTTGATAGAATGTTACAAACAACTTAATAGATGCAAAATTCGATTAGATACAAATATTTTGGTGCTCCAATAGTCTAATGTTTTAAGGAACTAGCTGAAGGAAAACAAAGAAAAGAATAGAGACTGAACGGTGTAGTACCTTTTAGTCTTTGAGTTTCACGGCTTCACAGACTCTGGACGTGTCAGGGGTCACGGTGGAAGTCAGATTGGACAAAATTTGGATGAATGGTCACGGTGGAGGTAGATCTGCTCAATGGGGTGGCTGGCTGAGCTGCGATGGGTGGCTACGCCATGGGGATGGACGGAGGAGGGACGGATGCCGATGGTTGCATGATAGGGACGGATGGACACACAG
The DNA here is from genome assembly GCA_030441495.1 of Dalbergia oliveri. Classification (NCBI taxonomy): domain Eukaryota; kingdom Viridiplantae; phylum Streptophyta; class Magnoliopsida; order Fabales; family Fabaceae; genus Dalbergia; species Dalbergia oliveri. The sequence goes on along the minus strand of JAMLFY010000001.1, from coordinate 50,103,043 downwards.
AAGCACGGAAGGACGAGGGGATGGACGTCGTGGAGCATGACTGGGTGCGTGACTCCACGACGGGTTGGGATGCTGCGTGACGAGATACAATGCTGATGGCGACGTGATGCTGCGACAAGGAGCGACTTGCGAGCCGCGACCTCAGAGGTGTGTTGCAAAGACGAGGAGCGACCTGAGAGCCAACTTGCAGAGACCGTGACTCAGGATGTTAGAGATGGTTGTTGCGAGGCCATGGGTGGCGGCACAAAGAAGACCCTCAATTTAGGGTTGGTTTTGTTTCAGGATGTTTGGGTATTTGGAGTTGGAGATTTTAAAAGCATTAAATTTAAATGAAAACAAGTATAAGATATTAAGAAAAACTTTTAGTAAAAAGTATCACAAATAACTCATGGCTTAGAGGTAAAGGTCACTTTTCTAGTGTGGAGTTGGAGTATCAGGGTTCAAATCTCATCTATCAACTTTTATAAAATTGAAATAAATTTATGTATAATAGTTAAACAAGCCCAGGCCGACCTTGGACTGCAGGCTATAGAACAAGCCTAGGCCTGGCCTATTAAACAAAACAGGCTTTAGAATAGGCCTGGACTTGACATTAATTTTTAACATGCTAGGCCGAACACAGGCTAGGCCGTAGGTCCTTGACGGGGCGCCTGGTCTATTCCCATCCCTAGTTGTTGTTGTTAGATCCAGTGATAATTTCACCATGGAAAGGAGTCCAAGTTGAAATACAACATCTTCCATTGTAATTGTGTACTCTCCACATGAAAGTTGAAATATATGCCTCTTGGTTGCCACATTTCCACTAGAGCACTAATTAGAGGTCGATTTAATTCTATATCCACTAGTTGCGAAGTACGATATAGATTAGCACACTGAATATGGTGAACTATTGCCGACTTCATTGCAAGAATCGACATATGGGGGGTGCAATACTCAATTTATTTGTTACAAACATCTTTTAAGTACAATCGTAACACTAATAAAACAATTGCAATATAAAATAATAAACCAATTGCTCATTAATCAAGTTTAAAAAAAATTCCACTTTCAACTATAATATTAATTAAAAAATTTAGATTTTATAAAAAAAATGCATTCTACAATTAGGGAAAATCAAAATAAATGTTAACATAATTATAAATTCTAATTCTAATCACATTTTATTTATTTTACTAATCCAAAATGTTATAAACACAATAAAAATAAATAACTTTCCTGTAATTCATGTACAATATGAAGCATTCGATCCATTATTTCATCTTTTCTAACCATTTTCTTCTTCTGCTATGAAAAAAAATTCACTCATTACCATAGCTTCTCCATCCTCACTTCCCTTTCACGATTCCTTCCTCCTTCTTGTTATTTACTTATAGAGTCATCCTCCCGTCCTTTCAATT